>VWZZ01005849.1:64856-78738 GCA_013399095.1 Psophia crepitans | reverse complement strand
GACCTAACTGGCCTTCTAATACCTGAAGGGGACCTACAGGAAGGCTGGAGAGGGGCTGTTTACAAGGGCAGGGAGTGACAGGACAAGGGGCAATGGGTTTAAACTAAAAGAGGGGAGATTTAGATTGGATGTTAGGAAGAAATTCTACCCTGTGAGGGTGCTGAGGCCCTGGCACAGGGTGCCCAGAGAAGCTGTGGCTGCCCCTGGATCCCTGGCAGTGTCCAAGGCCAGGTTGGATGGGGCTTTGGGCAACCTGGTCTGGTGGGGGGTGTCCCTGCCTATGGCAGGGGGGTTGGAACTAGATGATCCTTGTGGTCCCTTCCAACCCAAACCATTCTACAATTCTATGATTTTATGGAGTTGTTTCTCCCCAGGAGCAGGACTTTGTACTTCTCCTTGTTGAACCTAAGGAATTTCCTGTTGGCTCATTTCTCCAGCTTGTTGAGGTCCCTCAGGATGACAGCACAGCCCTCTGGCGCATTAGCGACTCCTGCAGCAGGAGCAGAGGAGCATGCATGCGCCCTGCATGCTCCCGAAGTGGGCTGGGGACACATGGTGAGGAATGGAATGGAGCAGCATGGTGCAGCCACCATGCAGTGTGGTTGAGGCTGGTTGGATGCAAGCATCGGAAGACATGCATGCTGCTGGTTTGCACAAACATCCCTCAGAGACGGAGCCGTGCTGGCCAGCTGTATATTAAAGAGTTTATTTCTGTCAGAGAGCCTCTGGTCACATTGAGAGGTCTGGGAGTGAAGTGCCTGTCATTCACCAGCCTCACCAGAGTCCCTGCAGCAGGGGTAGGCTCTCCAGTGTGTGCTTGAGCCAGAGGTCCATGTTATTCACAAGGAGATGCAGGGAATGGAGCAACTTAGGGGCTGCCAGTTTCTGTGTCCCAGGCTCCTCTGCCACCTATGGTTCCCTCCAAGACCACTGAGGCTGAGCTGCTCCAGTGAAGCTAAGCTGCTCCAGCAACAGCCTCAGAGGTGGCAGCAGGACCCAGGCACATGGCTGGGATCCCAGTCCTGCAGTAAGGGTCAGGCCAGGCTGGTTAATATTTGAGGACATGATCACAGCAGCATTTGGGGAACCCTGAACATGCCTTGGCAGGAGTTACCTGTCTCAGGATGAATTTCTCTGGGACATGAACCAGCCCATGGGGGGAAGGCAGGCACCGAGGAAGTCAGCAGAGCACACAGAGTGTAGCCAGGGGATGTGCAGCTTAACAGGCCTGAGGATCGCAGCTGCTCTGTGACCCTGCCCCTTGCCTGGGACAGAGACAGCCCAGCCCTCTCCTGTCACTCCACTGAACGTGGGACCGTATTTTCTGGAGCCAGAGCTGGAGAAACGCTGCACTGTTGGACTTCAGCTGGCACTGTGCTGCCCCTGAGTACGAACGAGCTCAAGCACTGAGCTGTGGTCACTCCCTTGGTCACAACGCCAGGGCACAAGTGTGCACCTGATGTACAACCCCACGTGCATCCTCTGAGTTCCTCATGCCTTGGGGCAGAGGAGGATGATGAGCCACCGCGCTCTGGGAACTGTCTCTGCATGTGTGTGGTGATGAAGAAAGGCAGGGAAGTGTTTGCTGGGAGAGATTTGGCAGCAGATGGAACCACAGCCAGACCCATTCAAGAAAGTTGCCAAGTGTCCTGTCAGCTCCTGGAGGCTGTGAGCAACCTCCTGCATGAAAACTCAGCGAGCAGCAGGAGTAAGACAGGTCTCCCATGCCAACCCACAGACTGCAACGATGGTGCTCAGCCCCACAACAGCACCTGTCCACCTGCCCAGAGCCCCACGCTGGCCACAACACTTGCTGCTCCTGCAGGGATCTTCAGCCTCAGGTGTGCCCAGGTGGTCTCCAGGGCCACCAAGAAAGGGCTAGACCTGGGAACGTACCCTGTGCTGAGACCAAGACGTGGCATGCAGTGAAGCCATCTGTTTCCATCCTGCAGCTGCTGTCCTTCCCATTGCAATTTACTCTGCCTCCCATAATTTATTCATCCCAGGATGCAGCTTGTACATCTGCAGTATCATTACTGGAGACGCCATTAGCTTGAAAATTTTATAAACCTCTGTGCAGGTGATACGTTGAAAAGTTAAAGAGGGTTATTGTGGCAGAAAAAAAAAAAAGGGGTATTTGCTCAGTGTTCATCTCACACCAGAGAGCCAGGCTCTGGGGGGCTGTGGAGGGAGATCAAGTGGATTGGTGTGAGTGAACGGCTGCCAGCTCCCAGCCAGCTCACCCAGCTGCGAATCCCTCCCCGCTGGATCCACGTGCCGGCCAAGTGGCCTATAGGCATTTCCACGTCTTTCTCCCCTCTTGACTCCTCAGCTGCACCATTTCCTCAGGTTAATGGCAAGATGTTTGCATCTGGATGTGTTGCTTGTGTTTCTACCAGCATCACTGGTGGACTTGCCAGTGACTGGTGAGGGTTAGAGCGATGCTAAATCATCCGCCTGCTGTCTGTTGGTCTGAATGCTGCAGGACTCCCCAAGGAGCTGGGATGCCCACCACCCAGAGCATGTGTGAGGCTCCCAACCTGTAACCCCATCCTGCAGTCCTCTGTCTCTCTGCTTCCTGACCAAAGCATCCAACTACATGCACCCTCATTAAGGACCAGATCAATTAACTCATGCTAGTGAATCTCCCCTAGGCCATTTCTGTGGCCTGGATGCAGGCATGCACCGAAGTTTGTGCTTGCAAGTTTTGGCAGGGAAGCAGGCGCGGGAGCCTTCACTGGAGGCCCCGCACCCCTTGCCATGAATTAAGAGCACGCTGATCACTCCTGGCAGCTGGAGGTCTCTCTGACAGCTGAGCCAGGGGAATAAATTCCCTTTCCCCAAGGCCAAGAGAGATGTGTGTACAAGGATGATTTACGGGCTGCTTGAAGGGAGTCATGAGCTGGAAGGCTGCAGGGAGCAGGATCGGTGACGAGCAGCTTGGGGCAGAGAGGAATGAGGGGTGGCGGAAGAGAGGGACAGAGAAAGTGAGTGGGACCAGGGAGGGGAGTGGAGGAGACAGGGCTCCACAGCAGTCCCACAGGCTACGGATGGCTTTCCCTCTCCATGTTACAGGTGAAAGCACGGATCTGGACTGAGGACCCCAAATTCCCGCTCCATCCCTGGCGTACCCACAGCCCTCCTCAGCCTCCTGGAGCCTGAGAGCTTAGATACTGCTGCCTGTCCTCAGGCTGTAGCCGTGGCACAGACAGGTGTGGTCACTGGGGACATGCTGCTGGTGGTCTTGCTGGCCCCAGTCTTTCCATCCTGCACATCTTCCTCCTCATACTGGCTGATGGTGTCTATCTGTCTGGCAGGCTTTGGCTGGACAATCTGGCTTCCACTTGCCTTTTCTGTGCATCTAGTCAGTCCCTTATACACTGTGTGACTCTGCCTGCTGTGGATCACTGTCCTGCAATCTGGGTTCATCATGTACTGATCAACTGCATTATCCAAGCCCCGAGCCCTCACATGAGCTTTGCCAGCAGTTGGTGGCAGTCCAAGTTCAAGTTTCATTAGGCATTTCCTGATCTGTGCATCTCTCCCCCCACCCTGGCATCTCATGTGTCCTTCCAGAGCCACATTTGCCCAGGATGCTCGAGGACCAGCCTGGAAGGATACAGGATCTGAACGCTCTGCCAGAGGGAATTCACAAACCCTGAGCAACAGGAGGAGAATGAAGCATGGGAAGGTCTGCAAGACACATGAGGCCAGCTGGGACTGACCAGTTGCCAGACTGTCCTGCTCTCCTGACATTGCCAGATTGTCTTTTCCTGCACCAAAGGACGTATCTACACATTAACTTTCCTGCTCCCCAGCCCTCTTCACTGTGATTTTCTGTCTCTGATTTATTGTGGGAGTCTAGCTGGAGATGGGACTGAAACGTCTGAAATGGTCCTAAGCAGTACAGTCTCATTCTGCTGCCTGCCATGGGTAGCTGTTGTCTGCTGGGGTGACTTTGCCCTGGGGCAGAGTTCTCATTTACTTTTTGGGGTGACATGCCACAGACTGAGAACATCACATTTCCCACATTCGTAGACCCAACACTGTTGAAGCCACAGTGAGTCAGCCTTCCTGTCCCATCTCACTCTGCTGCTTAGTTCACAGCAGAGACCTCCTCCTGATCTTCCCCACAAAGTCCTGCATCCTCAGGAGCAGGGAAGGAACTCCTAGTCATCTTTTGCAGACTACAGTGTCCTTGAGGACTTTATGACCCTCAGGAAACCTTGATGATCCTGGACTTGACTCCATGCGTCTTGGTGAGCTGGGACAGAAGAAATACAGCTCTGCACTGCTGCTTCTACCTATTGCCAGATTCTGGGGACATGCACCACAGTGTGCTCTGTCTGGGGGCTGCTCGCTGCCTGCCCCGGTGTCATGCAAAGAGGGACACTTTGGAGACAGGTCATCATCTGCCAGGACAGGATGGAGCCGGCTGGCTGAGCAGACGCAGCTGGAGGAGCTACATGCTCGTGCTGCACTGAGACCTTATCCATGACGATCCCTTCTGGAGTGTGAAGCACAAGCAAGACTGCACTCGATGGCCAATTCTGGCAGCCAAAACCAGTTCCTTCTCACTCTTCTGCTGCATTGGCTTTCTTCCCCCCATGCTGCACAACTTCCAGCCACTGATACACCAGGAGAAAGTCTTCTCTAATTGTTCCTGACTTCAGACTGCTGCCAGGTAAACAGCGTGGAAATTAGTGGAGACAAGTAAATAATTTGTAAACAATAATTTATTTATTACTTTCCTCTCCTTTCCCTGTGCAAGCAGATTGCAAGATGCCTCAGAAGCACTCGCAATTTGGAGTGAGTTCTCTTGTGAGGCATTTCCCACTCCCTATGAATAACTTATGAACAGATCAGAGTGAATATTAAAGGCCTGAAAATCCAGAGACTTGGGCTTCTGAGCTGAGTAAGTACCGCTCCAGCTCCTTGAACAGACGAGCTATCTAACGAAACAGCACTAAGTGGATTCACTGTGCTGTAATTAAAGGCTGCGCACATTTGCTAGTCAATGGATTTCCCATCAGGTGGGGCAGGCAGTGTGCAGCAAGGGGATGGCAAACCTGAGAGACGCAGCACATCCATGGGCGTGATTTGGACACCAGGTGTTAGAACTTCCTTTTGGGGGTGATTCATGCTGTATAGTGCTCCTACTGAGCTGTTCGTGGGAGGTGGACATGACCCAGCTGGCTGGACTGGGTTAAAGCTGGAGGTTCACAGAGAAGCTTTCTGCATAGCCTTGCATGTCTATAAATTACCTGAGTGTTGGTAGAAGGCACGCACAGGGTGTTTGAGCCCCAAATCCACTGAGAGCACGAAGATGGGCTGACTTCAAAGAGTCCAAAGCCAGGCTTGCACTTGGCTTCAGCTAGGTGCTCTGTGCCGGGCATTTATCCACCTTCACGTTCAGCCACCTGCTTTGTGTTATTTTATTTTTTTTTTAAGATGATTATAATTCACTCTGAGAAAGGCTCCCAACCTCCTGCTTGGCTCCTGAGGCAAGGACTGATATCAGTGCTACATGAAACAGGGGAGGTGGGCTATGGGCTGAAATGCCCGTTGCTCTTGCAAAGTTCCCTGCCAGCCCTCCACACGATGCTTCTCACGTCCCAGCCCCAGTGGGACCCACTGCCGAGGGTGGTGATTGCAGGATCGTGGGCTATGTCTGGTCATGGGTGTCTTTGCCAATGCAAATCTCCACTGTCTCACAGTGCTGGAGCTTCCTCGGCACAGTTTCTTTCATGCTGCCTGACTGAGACAGCAGGAGGAACAGGGGCTAGATGATATCTCCAGATCTTGACTGTTTACTTCATTACAGTGGCTAGGACATCCTTGGTGGGACGTAAACCAGGGGTGAACTCAATGTGAGTCACACAGCGATGGATCCAGGTACCCAAACACTTGTGGTACCCAGGGTATACCAGCAATCCGCCAGCATCAATCTCCTCTGGGCATCCTGCGGCACATCTACTAGCACGATGCAGGTCTCTCCACATCCCTGGGCATCTCCACAAGAGCCCTGCCAAGAGCACCCACAAGGCAATGCAGTGGGCTCTGGAGCAGACTGAGGGGAACCATTCTCATCACAGGGATGGACCTGAAGGAGAGCACAGCTTGAGGCCGGCCCCAGCTCCCCCTCGCTGGATCCCCCACGCATCTGTAGTTCCTTCCCTTCTCCGGCAGCCCCGTGCACCTGCGCTCCAAGGCAGAGTGGGATTTATCCTGCCCCAGGCGCTCAGTGCAAGGGGTCAGCCCTCATAAACCTCGCCGGCATCGGAGGCCGGGCCAGCTGCCTCGCTCGTGCCTGCGGGGACGGCCTCTGCATCCCAGGCGCATTTCGCTGTTGGTGCCTGGGACTGTTCTCCGGACCACAACCCATCCTGGTGGGTACAGAGAATGACGTGGTGGCACCACGGCAGGGATGGGGCTAAGGACTCCCGGCCCCCAGCTCCCCTCCCCACACCAAGCACTCCAGGTAACCCCAGTCCGTGGGAGGCGGTGTGAAGTCATTCTGGTCCTCCAGCAAACCCCTCCAGCTGTCTGGAGCCAGCACAGATTGTGGGACGTGTCTGGTGACTGACGGGGCCTCAAATCCATGTTTATGTGAGATGATATCGAGAGTTTTAATTTTTTTATGAGCGAGAGGTTGGGGGGAGGAGAGGATTCCCAGGGCAGCTCAGAGAGGAGGCGGCAGTGTGTGCATGTGCATGCATGAAACACATTTTGTCCTGTTGACCCCCAGCTGCGGGAGTCCTGTGCAGATAAAAACGGCAGGGAGCAGCTGGGTAGGAGGTTGGACAATGGCTGCTAGCTGTCTGCCTGGAGCAGGGATGTAGCAGCAGGGCTTGGAGCTGGCCCTCCAGACCAAACCCTCTGCTCAGTCCCTCCTACATGTCACTGAAGTCCTCTCTGGTCCGGGCCCACAAAGTTGCTCCAGATGCAGCCTCTTCCTCAGCAGACGAAAATCTGGCAAGTTCTGTTGAGCTGGTCTCCTCCCTCCCCAAAGGAGAGCCCATTTGATGGAGTGTCTGAGTATGACTTCTCCAGCATCCAGAACCTGGTGAGATGCTGGGCCGCTTTCAGACCCCACTGATCCTCCTGGAGAAGATGCTCTCCTGCCCTGCAGACTCATGGGCAGTATTTGGTGGGGGCATCCATGCTGGTGGTTTCTGCATGGGTACCCTGACTGCAGATTGTTCTTAGTTTAATCCCTGCAAACCTTAGCTCCTAGCCGTGCATAAAACCTCATCTTGCCATTGAGGACCAGGTCAGGATCACCAACGCTTTTCAGCAGGACAGAAAATTGCCTGGTCCAGTGTCAAGCAGGAACAAGGCAGAAAGTGAGACAAAGTGGAGCCTGGACATTTGCTCCCAAGTTCCCTGTGCTGGGTGGGATCCTGCTGGGAAAAGACCTAAAGCAACTGCTTGGCCACAAAATCTTGGAAGAAGAAGACACCTGCCTGCTGCACATCCAGGGCCAATGGCTGGACCTGTCCCCAGGACCATGTCAGAGCCAGATGACTCCTGAAGTTGTAGGAGACGCCCATGGGAATCTGGGAACCATGTGCCATCAATATCCCATGTCCAAGGCAGTGAGGTGGTCACCAGGGTCACAGGTCACCATCCTTGATTGTGGGATGGGGATTTTCAGGTGGTGCCTGGCTCCTTCAGTGGGAAGATCCCATCCCCACTTCCTGCGGACAGTGGGGATGAGGCAAACTCTCCCCGAACCAGCCAGAGTGCCTGTGCGCAGTGACTCTCGCCCGGAAAGGAGGAGGGGAGCCGAGGCCTCTTTGTAACCCAATCTCGTCTGCATGGGCCCCTTTGTTGTTATTACATTTATTTATTGATCCCCCTTGGGAAAACCTTAGCAGTGCTGGACTTGCCGGGGCTTTATTAATGGGGGTGGGGGGGAGAGAAGGGGAGGGGAGGGGAACCAAACAGAGTGCTCGGACCATCTGTTCCCACCAAAGGGACAGAGCAACAATAGCCATGTTTATAAAAATCCTCTGCAACTCATTGTGTTTGCAAAAGGAGAGCTTCCACATCAAACGCTGTTTCCGCTCCCGCGGCTCGGAGGCCCCTCCATCTTCTAACATCCTGCAAGGATCGACCCACCTCGGTCCCCCTCCTCTCCCCACAGCCCTCTGGCAGTGGCATCACCCATGGGGGGACCACGGCGGCTGGGGATACCCTGGCCGAAAGGAGCATGTATCAGCCTGCCCGTGTCCCATGGTCCAGGGGGACTTTCCAAGGGGGGAGGTTTCCTGGCAGAAACAAATCTTTACCATAAGGCACTGGGAAGAGTTTACCAGGCACTGGCTGGTGGGCAGAAGACCTGTCCCCAAGCTGTTTTCATTTGGTCTGCTTGAACGGCCATGTTCATGAAACCATGTTGGTTTTGCTCACATTTCAGATGTGGGGGGAAAAAAAGGAATAAAAACAAAGAACAAGGAAGGGTGTGGGGTCTGGCCACATCAAAACTGCCTGGCGGGTTTCTTCATAATGAAACAACTGTGTTTGGCTTTGCCGCAGGCTTGTGTTAGATTATCTGTTACAATCGGACATGAAATAAAGACCATTAAATAGCAATGAAATATTTTGACTGAACCAATATGTTGTTTTTTCTTCCCAAACTGATCTTTATGGACAAGATGCGGGTTTAGTTCTGGCTCAGAACAAAGCTAAACACCTTCTAGGGGACTTGGAGTTGTCAACCATCTCCTGACCATGAGCCGGCCCTGTGGTGGGAGCATGGGCTGCTCTGGGGTGAGCCTGTGGGATGGAGGTTTGAGACATGTTCAAGCTGTCAGACAGCCCCAGCATGACCCTGAATAATGGCATGTCACCTCCTGGGACTCTGGGTCCTTCCCTGTCTGCTGGTGCTTTGTGGGGGTGACTGTGTCCATGGGGTGATTCACATGTGGGTCAGTGACTCTGCTGGGATTTGTGCTCACCGAGTGTGAGGAGCAGAGAAACCTCCCCTAGGGATATGGGAACATCCCAGTCCAGCGTTGGACAAACCTGAGACCTCTGGAAGAGGCTGCCAGCCTGCAGGAAGGCAAGACCCCAACCCAGTGGCACTATGTCACCCAGGGGAAAAGCTCCTCCCTGCATCACCTGATTGTGCAAGGACCTGACTGTAGGACAGGCACCCTGACAGCAAGCTGGTGGCTGGGCAAGCATGAGCTCTCACACCTTCAAACAACCCCTTCCATCCTGGAGAGGGGAAACCTTCCCAAAGATGATATGACACCTTCTTGGGAAGCAGTCCACGTTCCTGTTGGCCATGTCCCCTGGGCTTATGCTCCCTTAACAGTCCCTGATCACTCCTGGCACGGTGTAGGAAACACACTGCTCTCTCCCAGCACTTAACAGTTTCCCCAGAAACCATGCAGGAAAGAAGAGGAGCCCAGACTTCTGGGAGACACTTTCATTTCATGCCTAAGCCACTACTCTGCTGCTCAGCCACACAGCTCCATTAAGTCCCCTCCTGGCTGTCTTTTTTCCATCAATCACCCCATCTCTGCGAGCAGCCCAGACACCGGATCTGGGTTATAAATAAGACAATCAATCAGCGATGCTATTAGATAAACAGAGTGGCAGAAGCCAAATTAATGCTTGGCTTTTTCTTGAAAGGGAGGAAAAAAAGAGTCAATTGCTTATTAGGGTACCGTGGTGGGGTCTGGTCTGCGTGCTGCAGCTGAGCTGAGCGGGCTGTTCTCGGCTGCTGTGTCTGCATGCAGGGAGGTTTGGGATGCTGTGAGCAGATGGTACGTCTGGGTCACCCTGGACAGAGCAGGCAGGGGACTGGGACAGACTGGAAGAGAGGTCAGAGCACTGGGGAGGTAATGGGGAGCTGGGAAGGCAATGGAGGGTGCTGCCCATCTGGCCATCATGAAACTGGGGTCAGGGGTGAAAAGGTGCCAGAGCTGGTCTGCTGAGGAGCAAGGGCATTGAGGCTGCTGCAAGAGGTGTCTGGGGACCAGGGACACAGTGCCAGGGCAGAGGCTGAGCCATTCAAGATGGGCATGAGGAAGAGGAAAGTCACTGCACTGAGGCTTTTCAAACAACAGCCAACCTCTTCTGAAGAGGCATCAAGTCTTGATTTGGAGCCACCAAGGAATAAGATGGTCCAAGGCTATCCTTTGCAGGCTGCCGTGGCCATCTGTCATCTCTTGCTGCTACAAGCCTCTGCCCTACAGCATTGTGGGGATGCTCAGGGCTGTTGTTACCCCCAGGGACCCTTCCTGCAGCTCCATCTGCTTCTTTGTGTGGTGGTGGCTGAATCACTGAAAGATCCTGTGCTCGTTCCTGCACCACTGGTAGTAGGCAGGAGCCTTTCCTCCTGGGATTCTGGTGTCTAAGCCATCCCTCCTGCCACTGGGGAAGAAAGTCTATAACCTGCGAAGAGCACCCAGTGCTACATCTGTGTTCAGGAGACAGGCATTTTCTGAACCAATGCCCCGTGGTTTGGGTTGGGCTCTTGTATTTTGCTGAACTTGACACCATTACCAATTGAGGACCAATGGTGTCTGGGCTCCTCCAGGTCAAGCTGACTCTGCATCCTTACCCCTTGCAGATGCTGCTCTTCATACTCTCACCCTGGGGACAGCCTTTCCACCAGTTTCTGCTGCTCTTGCCTCCACCTCACACCTCTCCCTGTTGTTGCTGTGATGGAGGAGGAGGATGTTTTGCCCTTGGGGACCAGGCCTACCCCTGCACAAATAAGCAGCAGCTCTCCTCTGCCAGCTAGCCTGATGGATCCCACCGGGCATTTCCCCCTAGCTCGGCAGAATGCGCTCACGCTTGGGTCTGGCTGTGCAGTTATCAGTGTTTTCTTGGCAGCCAAGCCTGCCTTCACACCCCTCTGTCTCCCCGCTCTCACCCGGGAAATGGACAAATGGACAGCACCATGCCTGCTGCTCCACCAAAGTACGGTGCCCCGTTGAAGCCTGATGACTCAGCTCTGTCAGACTAATTTGTGATAAGTAAGGCGCTTGTTATCACCTAGGGGGTCCAGGCTCCTGGGAGGCTGGTGTGACAGCAGGGAGCTTTTCTGACCATTGGGTGGAAGGGGATGAGCTCTCCGCGGCACCTGCAGCTGACTCGGATGCAGGAGGTGCAGGGATTGGGACCCGTTGCGCTGCTCAGCCCATTGCTCAAGCAAGGGGGCTTTCTGCTTCCTATGAGGCCTCGAGGCCAGGAAATAGCTCCTGCTTTCCAGCCGCACTTCTGATGCCTCTTGCAGAGCCTGGGGAGCTCAGTGCAAGGCAGCTCTCGCATCAGCAACAGCCGAAAACAACACCTAAGGTGGGATTTACTGCCACATATGTGCTGGGAAGACGCAGGGACCCATTGCGCCCGGCTGATGTATTGGATTTCAGGTTATGTGACGCACAGGTCTCTCTGAGCGCTATAATTCCCCTTTGCTTCCTGTATGGATTTATACTGCTAAGTGGATGGATTTTCTGCTTGGCAGGGATGCTCCGCTGGGACCTTCCCCAGTTACAAACATCTCTGCACATCTGTACGTAATATTGCCGGGGCACTTCAAGAGCGGGCTTTTACAACACCCCTCGCTCTACGGACTGCCGCTTCATCTGGCCAGGCACCACGGAGGGACTGCCGAATGGCATCCCGGAGCCCGCGGCAGCCGGCGTGCCAGCTCCAGGTGCTGGAGGGTGCCTGGGACTTTGTGCGAAAGCCACCACTCTTGGATGGCTTCTCATACAGCTGCCCTGGGCAGTGGAAGCACAGTTCCTTTGGTCCCTGAAACAGCTTGAGAGCGACAGGTTTCCTCTGCTTAATAACCTGAAACAGCATGCCTCTGGACCAGGCATGGAGATCCTGGGTGGAGATGAAGGCAATCTGTCTGTCTGGGATGCTTCCTCCAGGCAAGGGCTGGGCCTGACATTTTTATCTCTGCTAAGAGCTGTCCCTTCCCCCTGCCCCGAAGAGCCATCTGCTATGGTAGATTACCCTGGCTTTTAGCGCTGTGAATCCATAATTAGTGCATAATTAATTACCAGATGTTTTTAACACTAATGAAACATTAATAAATGACGGAGGCATGTTGTCTGGTAATGGAACATTAACCAGTGAACCAAGACAGCACGTGGGGCAGTGCTGCTGCCGGCACGGCCGAGCCAGAGGCAGGGCTCCATGGGACTGAGCTCTCCTCTACTAAAGCCCCGGCATGGTGAAAAGTCATAGCAAGTGCCTGGTGGGAGCTAGTGACCAGCGTGGTGCTGCCTTCGGGCTTTGCAGAGCCAGGGCTGTGGATCCATCCATCCATCCATCCATCCATCCATCCATCCATCCATCTGCCAACAGGAGAGATGTTGTTGGAGCATTGGGTAGGCAATTTGTGTAAAAAAGCTCTTTCCCGCTGTGATGAACTGCACCTCAGTGACCCCTCTGCTGCAGTTAGAGGTCACAAGCAAGGCACATGGGGAGAGGCGAGACCCTGACAGTGTGCTTTGCTGCACCCCTTGCCCCCACACTGGATCCACATAAGCCTTGCCCTGAAGGAAATCTAATTCAGAGCGTCTGGGCCAGTGGCATTTTCCTAATGTGAAATCGCTAATCGGACAAGAAAAGTGCATTAACTGGGATTATGTGGCATCTCCAGCCTCCAGGCTTCAGTGGGGCGCAGGCAGGTCTCCATCCTCCTGCCTGCCCGAGAGGTGTGAGGGTGCAGCCATTGCTCAGGGACACATGGGATCCCCAAGGGTCTGTGAATGCAGACATGTGGCACCCTCCCATCACAGCACGGGTGCCACGAGGTGGTGACCACCATCCCCTTTACATCACCACGGATTTCCAGGGGTGGGCATCCCCCTTGTACCTTCTCAGGATGTCCCAAAGGCCAGTTTTTTGGTCCCCCCCACTCCCTGGGGAGATGACGCTATGGGCTCCAGTCCCAGGGCAGGTACCAGTGTGTCTGCGTCCCCCTCACTGCCATCCCCACGTCCTCCCCATCACAGCAAGCACCACGCACAGGAGTGGGTATCCGAACCCACCCGCTTCAGACAGAATAGAAATAACACCCAGAGCTGCCAGTCATCATGAAATGATCATTTAATGAAGACCGTCTCTCCTGGTGCGTGTGTGCGTTGTCTCTGTGTGAGCTTTTTTTATCCCCTCTAGTATCACTTTTTTTTATTCTTTTTTTTTTTTATATATATACATCTATAAAAAATTCAAATACAGCATGTCAACAGTGGGAATACTAGGACGTACGGTATTAAATACTGCGCTTGGGTTCAGGCAAGGGCAAGAGGAGGTGTCTTTACAAAACAGGGCTTGGGGCAGGATGGGGAGGAGAGCAGAGCAGGCACAGGGACAGCCAGGGGCAGCGGGGGACAGCGGGGGACAGGTCTGCAGGGCGCCAGCTCTAAAGGCAACAGCAGAGCTATGCTGGAGAATGAGACAAACGTCAACGGGGGAAATTCCCTGTATCCAACGTGGTTAAAAGTTTGGGGGTGATGTGGGAATGGGGTTGCGGGTGGCAAAGGCTCCTACGGGGTGCTGCGTGGGGGGAACCGGAGGGACAGCTCTCCCAGGTGCTTGGCAAGGGGCAAGGGGGGTTTACTGGTGTTTATTTTTCCTTTTTTTCTCCATTAAAACCCTGCCAGCTCCGTGCTTCTCACCACACCTGCGAAAACCACCAGTTCTTCCCTCTATCATCCCCTCGGAGGCAACCAAGACCCCCCAACCCAAGTACCTCTCCAGGTTCGCCATGTGGTCAAGAGCTTGGGGCAGCGAGTCCGGTTCTTGGGGTACCCCCTTCTGCCACAGGGGAGTACACAGCTGGGAGCATCATTCCCCTCACCACCACCCCCATTTTCATATCCCCTTTTCTCAGTGCACC
>VWZZ01005849.1:39319-50706 GCA_013399095.1 Psophia crepitans | reverse complement strand
CTCCATGCCTTCCCCGGGCACTGAGGTCAGGCTGACAGGCCTGTAGTTCCCC
Organism: Psophia crepitans; assembly: GCA_013399095.1. Taxonomy (NCBI): domain Eukaryota; kingdom Metazoa; phylum Chordata; class Aves; order Gruiformes; family Psophiidae; genus Psophia; species Psophia crepitans. The sequence goes on along the minus strand of VWZZ01005849.1, from coordinate 50,654 downwards.
GGATCCTCCTTATGACCCTTCTTATGGATGGGTGTCACATTAGCAAGCCTCCAGTCGTCTGGAGCAAAGCCTTCCATCCCCTCTCTCAGCCACTTCTCTCCCCAAGAAGAGCTGGCTGGCAGAAAACCCTGCTTGGCTCCACAATGCATGTGAGCTCCCCAGGGACCAGGTGCTACCTCCTACTCGTCTTATTTTTTTGGACAAAATGCTTTATCAAGCAAAGCACCTAATAGGCTTTCTACTGGTCCAGATCGGTGCAGAGGGGATGCTGGATGAGCCACGCCAGCAGAGCAGCACCTCTCCTCGAGCAGCAGATTGCTTTCCCTCACAAGCCAAGCATGCATTCAGCACACAGAGGGGAAAAAAAAAAAAAAAAAAAGCCCATTTTTTATCTTCCTCCAGCTAACAAATGAAATCCGTCCTCCAAGCTGCCAAGGATTTCACTGACTTTTTTTTTTTTTAAAGAAACAAGAAATAAAAGTAAGAAACGCGATAACATCGTGGCAGTCGCTCCATGACTGTGCTCTGAGTTATGGTGAGCGGTATTTTATCTTCAGTTCAAAATCTAAATGTGGCAGAGGCGCATTTAAATGTGGTGACATTTATACTTTAAATGCCTTTTACCTCTCGTTGGCAGGTTTTATATAGAACATATGTACGGAAAGTAGATAGGGGTCGTGGATGAAAATGCAGAGCGGGTAGAGCCTGCAGAGCCATTTGTAGGTAGAATGTGAGTTAAAAGACAGAGAGGAAGAGAGATGGGTGGAGAGACAGAGAAGGAGAGGAAAAGGTTCTGGGTTGCCTGGGCAGAAAACAGACATTTATTTTTGCTCCCTGACCACTTGTTCCCAGTGCAGCTTTTTCCCAGCTCCTCCCCGCTCCCTCCCGTTCCGGCTCGTTCAGCATCGCTTACGTGTTGCCACTGGTCCAGGATCAGGGGTCGATACCGCAGGAAGAACTTGAGTGGAAAAGACTCAGGGTCGGGCCAGGATGAGGGGTTTTGCCACGACACCTCCAGCCTCCGAGGGTTATTGGGCACGGGTTTGGCCACCACGCTCTCTGGAGGGTCTGGCTTTACTGAAAGAGAAGAGGGTGGCTGGTAAAGCTTTGCACATGGCATCACTCTCTACACCCCTCAGCACAGCCAGCTGTGTGCTTTCCAAGGGGTGCAGCCAACATGCAGAACGTCCTTTTCCCAAACTGATGAGACACACATCACCTTTTGCTGTCCAGATCAGCACTACAGCTGTCTTGGCTCAAAACAACCACCGTCAAGGGGGTGTCAGTGATGGATACACAGGGAAACAACCTGGGCAGGGCAGAGAGAATCTTCTCCTCAGGGCCACTTGGGTCAGGGAGAGGAGCCCACCAAGCCCAAATCCTGCACTTTCCTCACAACTCCTGATTTCTGGGAGTCTGACCCCCATTCAAACCCACTCACTTCCCAGTAACATGGCAGAGTTTGGCTCTTGGGTTTAGGACTGGGATTTGGGGGATTCAAAGCACTGGCACATCATGTTTGCCAAGGGTGAAGGATTGCCATTGCCACCTTCCACCCTAGGTCTCTCTCTCTCAGCCCTGCACTGCTTTGGGGATACAGGGGTATTTTCTTCCTGCCTGACAAGTATTTCAGGTGAACATTAATTGGCTGTGAGATATGCAACATGCTTTGAACTTGCAGCTACTTTTAGAGTGCTGGGAGCAAATCACAGACTGGCTGTGACGAACGGCATTGCCCATTGCAGCGAGCCTTGCTCCTGGCCAAGGGTTTGCTCAACTCCTGACAGCTCAAACTCCCGATTTACAATAGCAAAGCCAGAAGAAGGCCAAGACTTGGGTACATCCATGCTTCTCCTTTTCTCATGGTCAGCAAGGAGGCAGGCATAGGGAGCTGGGTGCACTGCTGTGCTTGGAGTGGAAGAGGGCTCTCTGTGCACTCTAAGAATAGCAATGCACATGAGTCCTCATGTCCTGGGAGGGCTCTTAACCTCCTCCAAAATCCACATGCAGGCCAATGGATCTTGCCTAAAAATCTCTGGATTGAGTACAGGTCTGCTGGCTCTGACTACCCGGAGCAGCACCCTGTGAAGATGCCAGCATCAAAGTCCACTCTCAAGCATAGAAGAGGGATGCTGAGGCCATGAGGACTCCCTGTCTGCCTGGCAGAGCTCCTGCCCTGCACGCAGAGGTCTTCTCCTCCATGCTGACCTCAGGGGTTCACCGGCTGCAGGTGGGAGGTGATGTCCACACAGGAGCCTTGCCTCTCCTGGGAGAGGAAGGAGGTGGTGGTGGCATGTGAGCTGCTCCCTCACTAGCCTGCCTGCCTGCTGCCTGAAGCCCTGACCTATGCATGAAGGGCATCCCTCCCTCTGCTTGAAGCTGTACGGTACCATGCGCTGACGTGGGGCCAGTCTGCTGCTGGTGGAGTCAGGTGTGTGCCGTTTGCTGCCATCTGTGCTCCAGGATCATGATGGCATTGCAGCAACTGTCCCCAGTTAGACACCCTCCCTGCACCACCACCGCTGGCTCCTCTTAGGAGAAATCAGTGTGTGATGTTTCCAAACCCACTTTGTTGGCTGCAGGTGAGGCAGAGGGGGGCCGCAGAAATGAAGCCACAGCCCAACCACCTTAGTGGGACCCAGAATTGGCCCTGTTCCCCCCAAGACATAACCCACCACCACCACCTCCCTCTCCCCAGGCCTCCTGCTCAGCACCTTGGCACACAGCCTGCTGTAGTCTTCCTTCACTGTCATCTTCACTACCACCCTGACAGTCTCTCCTGTCTCCCATTGCCTTCTGTCTGCTGTGGTGGGTGCAAGGAGGGCTGGACAGCTTTCTCCCTCCCCACTGCACCCAGCACACAAAGAATGCTCCCAGAGGTTTGGGGAGCAGTTGGTGAGCAAGCACGCATGGGCCTGAGCACGGGTGCTCCCATTGACCCCTCTCTGTGGCAGCACAGGACATGATTTTCCGTTTACAGCTTTATCTTCAGCAGGAGGGACGACTGCACTGTGCTGAGCTACTCCAGATGGCTGTTTAATTCCTCAGCTCACTTTGAATCCCTGGGCTCAGCCTGGACATCAGCTTCCATCGACAGGGACTTGGAGTCCAAATGCATATGGAAAAGTATAAATCCAGTGCTGGCTTGGCGGGCTCCATTTGCAAGACAAAAGTCTGTTTGGCTGAATGAGCGCAGATGACTGTGAACTGTGGCTCTGCAGCAAGGAAGTGGGAAGAAAAGCGCCGGGCTGGAGATGGACACGATGGGATACACCCTGGGGTAATGCCGGGATCCTGTCCCAGTTTTCTGGTGTGCCAGCGTGGAGCCACAGCAGAGGGGTGCTTAAATGCAGTTGGGCCAGGCAGGGCACGTGTGCTTGGGCAGCAATGAGAGATGCCACTGTGGTGTGTTGGAGAAAAGCAAAAAACCCCACGGTGCCGTGATGCTGAGGTGAGAGCCACCCACCCGTTTGCAGGGATGAGCCCCCCAGCCCTGCTCCGGCAGGTTGGAGACTCTCCCTGGCACACAGGGGAGGGCTGCCCTGGCTCCGAGCAAGCACAGCAGAGCCCAGCCATCCAAGGGGGCTGCGTTCCCAGCTGCGGCAAGCCTTCAAACAGGGCTGCGGGTTAATGGGAAAACCAGCAGTCCCTGCTACCTCCCCGTGTGTCCCCCATCCGCGGGACTCCTGCCCAGGCTAGAAAACGCAGCAGTGCCAGCCTTTCCAAAAGCTGAAAGCCAAAGCTGTTCCTGCCACGTCCCTCCAAGGTGGTGGGGATGCAAGAGCCAGGAGAGGGGACCATCCCTCCAGCAGCCGGTCCGGTGGGGACAGGTCTATGTTTCATAGGACAGCCGTCATTGCACTGTGCTCACAGGACACATCAGGGCTGGTCCCACAGGGGCCTGTGAGGAGTTAAGAGAGATGGGTTGTGTCCAGCTCCCTGATTTCTATGTGACTTTGAAGGAGGCTTTTGTCCTCTGTAGTCTCCTGGGTCCCTGCTCCACACACGGGAATGAGCACTCCTTCCCCAGCCTTTGTCTGCCTCCATTTAGCCAGCACATGGCAAGGCAGGGGCTGTCTGGCTGTACATCAGCCAGCGTAATAGAGCCCTGTCCTCGGCGAGGACCTCAGGCAGTAACATAATAAAAGTGATAATAGTAATAATAATAATGGACGATGGGCATTAGGCTGAGCACTGGTTAAGTGGCTACAGATGTAATATTATCCCACAGAGCTGAGGGAGCATCATCAGACATTCCTGGGAAGGGGACTGGGCTGGGAGGTGATCCACAGCCCTTCCTGGATGGTTTTTGGCTGCGACGTCCAAGCGAGGGCTTGGCGTGCAAGAGGAGTCGTGGAGAGTGGCTTTTCCTACGGGCTCTGCGTGCTCACACTTAACTGCGAGTCTTTAGCTATCCATCAGCCCTGGCTGTTGTCAGACACATCTCAGAATGAAGCCGGCCGTTCAGAAAGGCAGCTGAGACCCTGCAACGTGGAGGGGCCTGTCGCCCAACCCACCTCCCCAGCGAGCGCTAAAATGGATCCCTTGTGGCTGTTAAATATCCCCTGGCATTTTCCACGAGCAGAGGGATATTAAACTCCATGTCTTAGCCAAATGTCAGTCTAGGTAATTTAATTCTGCCTCCCTAAGTAGTATGAATTGAACTGACCTTCTGCTTAGGCAACTGTATACCCGTGTTCAGAGACTCTGAATTTTGTGCAGACATGGGCACGTTTGTCCTCACACAGCCTCTCTGAGATGTTCTGTGGCTTAAACGCCCCAGAGACAGAGCTGGGAGAACCAAATGACCTTCCCAAGGTCTCAAGGGACAGGTGGCAGATATGGGGGAATGCAGCCATGCCTGCAAGGCCCTGTTGAAGGCTGCCTTCTCCTTTTAACGCTGTGCATCTTCTGCTAATTTGCTCCAGGCTTAGACAAGTAGAAACGCACTGAGGTGGGATGCTGGTGTTGCTGTGTGGTGGTCATGTCCTTGTTTCCTGGGGCATGCATGTGCCAGTTACCCGGTTCTTGGCCTGAAGCACAAGTGAGAAAGGTGGGGGTTGTATCCTCGAGGGTCACAAATGTCCCTATGCTGTCCCAGCCATCACAAGGGAGGTGGCAGCTCCTGACACACCACCTCACTCCTCCCTGGCACCCTCCTCTTCTTCCAGACACTCTCTCCTCCAGCTCCTCCAGCCCCTTTCCCACCTCCTCCTGCCTTGAGCTGGAGCCCTGATGTCTGCAGGGCTTTCCAGAACCTTGCCCTCCCCACACTCACCTTTATTAATATCAGTAAGTTTGCAGAAGATGTAATTACGTAAACAATTTCCAGGAGCAAGATGAGGAAGGAAGCCTGGATCTCCTACTAATGAGAAATGGGGGCCAGAGGGCTGGAAAAGCTTTTCCAGTCATCATTGAAAGTGACAGTGCAGAGTGACCCCTGGCAGCTGGCTGCTAATAACCAGCACGGCACGACTGCCAGCAGGGCATGGGCTTGGGATAGCAAAAGAAAGTACCAGTCATTTTCCACTCAATTAGAGCCCATCTTCCAAGCAGCTGAGGAAGGGATTTTCTGCTGGGGGCTCCACAGAGGGAGAAAGGAGGGAGGAAGCAAAACTTTTTGTGCTTGCCCAGGCTGGGTGTGTGGTCCGACGCAGCAGTGGGTCTGCTCTCGCCTCAGATGGTGCTGGGAGGGAGAGCTGCCAGCCCTGCACTGCTCTCATATTGGCCCCAGGCTGCTGTGTCCCCAGCAGGGCATGACATCAGGGCTTCATGCCTGGGGTTTAACCTCCATGCAGGTGTGATGATTTTCTCTAGGCTAAGGGGACAACACAAGGCACGCTCTGACATTCCCAGCCCTGGGATTTTAGGAGAAGCCTAAGGCAGTCACTGGTTGACATCGTCTCTCCATTTTATCAGGATGTGTGCATGTGTCGCAATGCTCCCACACGGCATTTTTCCGATGCGATGGCTTTGCCCTGAGCCATAGGTTTTCCACCCCTCCATCTAGCAAAACGAAACCCAGCACAAATTTGAAGATGAGATCTCAGCCCAGCTCACATTGGTAGAGATCCCCAGGGAATCTGTTGGGTGCTGGATCCACACCTCCAGCACCCACCACACTGGGACACAGCCCCAGGTTTGCAGCTGCAGAGAAGAGGGTCAGAAGAGACAATGAAATGCAGAAGCCTCTACAAGGAGAGCAGGCCATCTTGCATGGCAAAATACACTAATGCAGTGCACTTGTTTTAACTGGAAACACTGGGATGGCACAAGGAGAAGCTCTGTTCAGGGTATGTGGCTGCTGACTGGCAGCAGCTGACTTCATCCTGCCATGACTCTGCTAAGCCTGCTGACTGCCTGCTTGAACACTACATCATCACCGCATCTATGATTCTTATCACGGTAGCTGTACCAAATCCTGAGGAGAAGATTTTCATAGCGATACAGAACATGTAGATTTTAAGGCCACTAGATACTGAAGTGTTTAAGGGAGCAGGCTGGCTCCAGGGTGCAGGACACAGTCCTTCCTATGGGCCCCAGCCCATCAACCCTTCCGCAAGTGCCATCCTGAAGGGTGTTAAAGCATCTCCCAGGTGGTGTTGGCGGGGGGTGTCTCACCTCCCAGTGCAACAACTGGGACACGTCCAGGCACCCTACATCCTTCCAGGCACACTTGCAAGAGGCAGCGATATTGCACCCGTGCTCACGGCTGGCCTGGGGCAATGCTGGCCTCTGCTCACCGCGGCTCCGACCTCGGCTGAGTTCAGACTGCTGGGCTGGATCCGGCTTGCGCTGGTGCTGGGACGCCCGGGGCTTGCAGCTGGGTGTGCTTCCCAGGGGGGTTGCCCTTGTGTGCTGGAGAGAGGATCAGATGTTTGGGAAGGCAGGCAGGGCATGGGTGGGATGCAGATGTTACAGGAGGATGCCCTGAACTCGTTCAGGAGGGAATGCAAGGAACTCGGAAAATGCAGCTTAATTGCTGCTCTGGGCCCTGCAGGCTGGAGGTTACCTTCATTTTTAAGGAGTGTATCTTCCACAAACACAACCATTTCCATTTAAAGGCACCCAAGTGACCAAACCTCCACTACTTCCCTGCTAAGCTCCTTGCCTTGTTATCAACGTTCGCGATGCACCAATGAATACAAACTTCAGCTACAGACCGCTGCTGCAGGGACACAGCAAGACAGTCCCCGCTCCAAAATAATTTCCCTGCTCTGTTCAGAGCTGGCACCTTGCTTCTTGTTTAATGTTTTCCAGGATTTGGGATAGAAAGGGAAAATCTGGGACAGCAGCGGAGTTCCTCTCCTTGCAGTCTGGCACTTCCAGCCGCTCAGAACCGGGACATGTAGCACACTGAAGGCAAAGACTGACTGCTGGCTGCGCTTCAAGGATTCATTTATTTGTTTTTCTGGTCCAGTAATTGCCACATGTAACCAGCAAATTGGTTTTCAACGTGTTCCTGAACTCTATTCTCTCCCATATTTCCTTTTCTTTGAGGATGGACAGTCTTTTCACGGCACCGTCTGTAATCCGGCTTTGGCTGGTGGCAAAAGCACTGTGCTCAGCTCCCTGCTTTGTTGTGCTTGGCACTGAATTTCTCAGACCTTCACAGTTAGAGGAGCATCTGAACTGTGGGTAAGGACATGGTCAGGCAGCATCGCTGTGGCATAGCTGGTGGCACAGACCCCCTGGCATGTCCCACATGGCACAGCATCCGCTGCAGGAGTGGGGCAGTGAAGAGGTGCAAAGGGGGAAACTGGATTTTCAGGAGCATGTTAAGTAAGGGATGATGGAGGATGACTTTGGGAGGGCTTTATCCTGATTAGGGGTAGAGAGAAGAGAATGGGACATTCCAATTTCTCTTCCATTCCTAATTCCTATGACTCTGCTTCCAGCACAAACACCAAACCTATCTTTTAGGAACACACACAGGCAAGAAGGGCAACGCCATTTGAACCACACAAGTTTCACAGCCCTCTGCCCTGGTAAACGGCAGCCACTTCCCCAGCCCCCAATCCGGGAGGAGCTTGGCAACCATGGGAGACCTCGACCAGGCAAGGCACCAGGCCACCAATGGGACCAGTATGGGGGCTGCTTGTGGGCATCCTGCCTGGCTGCCCCAGGATGCTCAGGTGTCAGCATCGGTTGCAGGAGGGCCATGAGAATCAGAGGGGCATGGGGAGGATGCCAGCGTGGCTCAGACCCTGGCTCCATCTCATGCATTGATAGGCAGAGGCTCCACTTGGAAAGCCTGCCCCGTCCCTTGCCCATCGCTCTGGGGGCGACACTGCATGCAGAGCAAGCCAACCCCAACACCGTCTCAGAGAGGCCAGTTGGTGCCGCGGAAGTTACCTATGGCGAACTCGTCAAAGGTGAGAGTGGTGAAGTTTTTGCCCAGAGCATTCGTGACTGTCAGAGTCACCTTGTACTTCACTGTGGAGAAGAGCTGGAGGTATCTGATGTGGCACCTGTTTTTGGGAAAGGTATCCTTCTCGCAGACCATCTCCCTCGTGCCGTGTCTGGAAAGCAGAGGCGAGAAGAGCTGTTACCTACAGAGCAGTGCTCGGGGTGGGGAGGCACCCATGCTGCTGGAGGGAGGTGGCAGAAGCAGCAGTGCTGTGTCCCTGCCCTGCCCACAGCCCCCACGCACCAGCGCCTGATGCAGCCAAAGGGGTGCTTTCGCCTTAATGGGGAAATTGAAGACTCCTCTGTGTGATGCTTTGTCCTAAGCCTGCACAGAGACCGCAGGGAATGTCCTCACGCTGGCTCCAAGGAAAGAACGAGACCCTGCTGGGGTTGGGGTTGCCTCTCCTGCGAGAGGAACAGGGTGCTGTTCTATATGCTGGTGACACTAACCCTAGAAGATGGTGTATGGCACCGGTTGGCACGAGGGCTCTGCCAGGACCCAGACATGGGGTGCCATGCCATGGTCAGTTATAGGTGAGAGACAACTGCTGCTGCCTGGACACAGCCAGTGTACAGAAGAAGGGAGTGTGGCTGTGTCAAATGTGCCAAAACCCATCAGGCACAACCTCCGCTTTGGACAAGTGGTGCAGAAAGGATGGACTTAGAGGTCATGGAACGGGGACCTGGGAGCTGGGGACTTTCCTAGTCCCCTCTGGAGGAACTGGAACTTTCTTGGGACAAAGCCCCAGTGCCAAGTATCTGGTTTGGATGTCCCTGGAGCATCCTTCCCCAGGCTCATTTTTAAGACACAGATCCCATACACCCAGCACAGGTCAGACCCACTGCCCCCAAAACTTGATGGCACTACTTGGGACCCACTCCAGGGTGCAGGGACAAAAACTCACCCCTCTGCACTCTTCCTTCCCAGGCACTTACATGACGGAGATGTTGAAGGAGTTGGGGATGTAGGTGGGAGTGGGCAGGTGCCAGCTGCAGTAGAAACCCTTCGGATAGCTGTTGGACCGGCACATCAGCACTGGCTCCTTCGGGGGGACTGCCAGGGAAAGAGAAAGAGCAATTACCCATTGAGGTGAGGTTATCAGCAGGTCCTGAACAAGGGGACTGCAGCCAGCGCGGGAGGGGACGCAGTTTGCAAAGGGAGCCTGGTCTGTGTTTATCAGCTGCTCAAAGCATCTGGGAGCCTTTGTCCCATGTCTGCTGCTGAGGGACCCCAGGAGACCTTGCTTTGGACTGGGCTCTGTACAGCAGCTTAGCTTCTACCCTGGCAGCTCACCATCCCGAGTGAGAGATGGAGTGGCAGAGAAGGCTGGCAGGTACTGGAGAAAATTGCCTTCAAGGCTGTGACAGAGACGTCGCTATGTGGAGGAGGTGTTGCTCTTTTGACCTCATTAAGCTACAGCACTCACGGCTTTCTCTGCCACATCCCTGGGGAGTGATAAGCTTGTTGAGGGATGACCCTCCAAAAGACCAGAGGTCCTCAAAGGAAGGAAGGACTGTATATGGCAAGATGAGGAAGAACAACCTGAAAAAAGCAGAAAAAATTCAGTTCTGCAGAAGGACTGTCAGTGCTAACAATTTCAGCAGCAGGGCAGAGTACCCCATCCCAGGACCCTGCCTCCCAAGAGACATGGAGGCAACTGGAGATAGGATGAGTGCATGCAGCGAGGAGCAGCCTTCCTCTGGCCTCATCAGTGAGTCCTAGAGGTTAGAGGAAGAAGAGGATTTTAAACCCAACTAAGTGTTCACGTTGACCTCAGCTTTCCCAGACATACGTGCACTCTGTGCTCTTTGCCAGAGCACAGTCAGAGCTGCAGGAAGACTGCAAAATCCCGAGGGCCGGTGTGTCTGGGAGGATGAGATGTGATACTTTTCACCTGATAAATTTTGCCTTTGTAGGTTGGTAAAAATCTTATCTGAACTGACACCAAAGTCAACTCCTCTTGGTACCTGGACACTTGTACTGCTAAGAGCAGAGTTTGGCTCTAACTGCAGCACCTTGGCACAGTACCTGGCCATAAAATACACTCCCTGGGCTGGATGTGCACCAGGATTCCCTCGGAAAGGCTGTCTGACCCCGCGACAGTCCCTCTTTCCCTTCCTTCATTAGCCCTTGCCCCCATGCATCCACTCAGGATGCCCCAGGATATGCTCTTCTCTCCAAGCAGAGGTTTTGAAACAAATCTAGCAGACCTGGCAGCTTCAGCACGAACATTGCTGCTCACCACCCCACCACAGTTCCAGCAGCACCCACTAACACACAGCTATCCGCTCTCCTCCTTGCCACTGAGGCAGATGCCCTCCCTACCCATGGCCATTACCCAAAATGAGATGCAAACCGGGATGCAGTGACACAAGAGTTCAGGGAGCACCCCCCCGCTGGGAAACTGCTTCCCCCAAGGGTCGCAAGGGCAAATGGCAAGTCCCACAGCAGCATGCATGCGTGTTGGCTGGTAATGGAGCAGCTGATACTGATGCTGGTGCAAGGGAAGCCATGCGGCAACCTAACACCCCTCTGCATGCTGTGCCAGAGAATTAAGGGATGGAGTAAGTTGGCTAAGGATGCCTGTGCTGCACCGGTGAGCTGGCAGCACCGGGAGGATCCCAAAGCCTCAAGACGCCAATGCAAAATGGGACACCCCTGAAGCCATGCCTGTGCAAATCCCCCATGTGCCATGCAGGCCTGCAGAGCTGCTGGTGTCCGGGAGGTCTCCTTGTCCCTGCTTAGGTGCAGCCCAGGCCTTACTCGGGGGATGCCATGAGCTCCAGCTGCAGCACCCTACTGCAGTCTGCTGAGGGGGGCATGGGGCTTGCACGCACACCAGTGCCCGAGGCAGGGCTGGAGAGGCAGCGAACAGGTAACGGGAGCCAAAGGCAGCAGGGTCAGGGAGCAGGGAGCAAGGGGAGG
>VWZZ01005849.1:0-39103 GCA_013399095.1 Psophia crepitans | reverse complement strand
CTGCCCTCGGGGTGGGGTGGGAGCGAGCGAAGGGCAGCACTGCCCTTTGCGGGGGTGAGGGGGGGTGAGGTAGGGCGTGTTGGGGTCTCCCAGGGTGGAAGGGACGCAGGGGATTTGGGGCCAGCCTGTGGGGTGGGAGTGACCGCGCGGTGGCACTGCGGGCTTACAGCACCCGCCTGGCACCCAGCAATCCGGGCCGGAGGATGGAAATATTGGGGAGGTGGGGGGAGGATGCCGGGGGTGCTACCGCGGGCCTCTCGCCCACTTGCTGCTTGTGCTGGGCCGCCCCACACGACAGCAGGAGCCCGCCGGGAGGCCGGGTAGAGGCAGCCGAGGCTTCGGTGAGCATCCCCGAAGTCCCGCACAGCCCCGGCCCGAGGAGCAGGCTCTGCCCTACCCGCACAGCCCCGGCCCGAGGAGCAGGCTCTGCCCTACCCGCACAGCCCCGGCCCGAGGAGCAGGCTCTGCCCTACCCGCACAGCCCCGGCCGCTGCGCTGCTGCTGAGCTGCCAGGAGTCCGTCCCAGCTTCATTCATCTCTGTTGTCCCCGGCATTATGCCGGATCTGGCTCTTGGTGATCTGTGGTAACTCCTCCACCGAGGAGGCTGGGGCAGGCTCGTGCCTCCGGGTTTGTTTTGCTGGGAGAAGGGGGGCTGCCCAAACTGCCTGCTGCTTCCGTCCCCTCTCTGTAGCAGCCTTTGAAGATGCCCCATTTTCACAGCCTTGAATGCCTTGATGATCCTGTCCTCTGCTCCAAAACTGGGGCCTCATATACATCCCCTAGCTTCTGTGCCCATGGCATCCTCCACCTCTCATCTTCTGGTGCCTTTTGGCAAGCCAGAGAGAGAAGGAGAGACCAAGAGGGACAAAATGACCCTGATATCTCTGCCACCCCAGTGCCCCTGCAGCACCCTCAGCCCGCTGCAGCTGAACAGATGCTGCTGCATGAAGCCTGCCTCACCCCAGCCATTGCCCTCTCTTTCTGGGAAGGCACAAGCTGTCTCATGGGGACACTCCTGCCACCTCTGCCTCTCCAATGAGCCATCAGACCCAGAGCACAGGGTTTTGGGAGGGGGATGTCACACAACTGCCCCACTTTCCACCTGGATGGGCATAAACTCCACTGCATAGGACAGCGCAGGGCCAGTGTGATGTGCCACTTGAGGCCATGACCATGGCACCAACTGGGTGACCATGACCATGACCACCAGGTGCCATGAAGGAGAGAGCCGTAAGCCCCTTCTTGGCTGCCATGGTGCATCTTCGCCCATCCTATTACAGCATCTTCCCCAAGCTGGTGGTAGGGTCCCCATCTCCCTATGGCAGATGTTGGCTTGCAACCCTCTTACTCTCCCCTCTTCTCCCAGGAAAGGTGCTCACCAGCACAGCTCATCCTGCCCATCAAAGGCTCTTAAAGACAGCAAATAAAAATGCAGGCTCCCATCGATCTGGCGCTCTGTAATGCTGTCTTTGGAGGTGGGCCAGCCCGTCGGGCCAGCGAGCAAGAAAGGCAGCGGAGGAAAACAAAGCCATCAAGGGAGCATTAGAGGCTTCTTCTGCCCTGAGGCTTTGGGCAGTGCCTCTGAGAGTGGGATGTCCTGCTCCAACCTCCTCCAACCTTTGCTGGCTGATGTTCAGCTCTCAGACCATGTCTGACACCAAAAAGTGCCTGAGCAACATGTTGGCCATGCACAGGCAGTTCTCTCCAGGCTCCTGCATGCAGCCTCCCTAATCCTGGCAAATATTTACTTCCCCGTTGCCTCATGGAGCTGCTGAACTCTGTAACAGTAGAGCTCCTTTCCTTTTGCCGCAAACAGTGCCTGACCTCTCTAATCTGTCTATTAACCTCTCGCATGGCAGGAAGCCACTTCTCCGGCATGCACTGCTGATGTCCTCTCTGCAGACCTGGTGTGTTTAATGCCTGGTCATGGTGGCTTCCCAGCAGCGTGGGCTGCAACCAGCCTTGATGCAAATGCTGAGGGCAAGGGGATGTTCAGTGCACCCCACCTGGGCACCCAGCTCACCAGCCGCACAATGCTCCAGCAAAATTCAGAGCTACAACAGGCAGCGAAATCTGGAGCCAGGGTCACTGTCTCTGCAGACCCCACAGAAGACTGGTGGCAGTCTTCTGTGGTGGAAAGCCAACGCCATCCCACCACATGGTGCCCCAGGCTTTACATCCATTTGACCACTGTCTCTCCAGCTTGTTGGAAATAGCTGTCACTTGACCAGCTCCAGCATCTCTGCTCAGCTGGAGAGAGCACAACAAGTGGTCCTCAAGGATGAAAAAGCTCTGGATGCATCAGCACAGACACAGATTTTTGTCTCTCTCCCCATCTCTAAAGCCTAGTCGTCCTTGTACCCTGAGTCCCACTGTGCAGGGGAAAACTGTGACCAATCCATTTTAGAAACCACTAAAAATGATCTACAATAGCTTTTCCTAGCCCTGCTAGGTCATGAGATAATGGACATTAAAATCATGGCATTTTTATATATAGAAAAGTTATTTTAGGTCATTTTTAGAGGTTTCTGAAATGGATCAGTTATAATTTTCCTCTCCTGCTGAGGGCTGAACGTACTAAAGATGCTTTGCTCCACAGGTGGAGGGATACAAAAAATAGTACCAATAAAAGTTTTAAGAGACCTCTCAAACACTTCTGTAGGAGGTATTTCTTCTGGTGCACTCGGGGCACATTCAGGTGCTGGGCTGCTGGGGGATACCGATCCTACAGCGTGCTTGTGGGGTCACCTGCATAACTCATCATTCTGTTCTTGGGCCAGCAAAGCCTCCGGGGTCCGTGACAGCAGCATGTGCTTGTGCTCGAGCTACAGCCGTGACACAGCCTGCCTGCACGTGAGCAGGACTCCCGTGCTGCCCCGTGCTGAAGGACAACCCCAGCACTGATGCTGTTCTGCTACCAGAACCCCGCTGTTAGCATCCACGCCTCTCCACATTGCCCACGGCAGGATCGCTGCCCCACCTCTTGCCCTGCACATCCTCACCTGCTGACTTTTTCACACCGCAGCCATGACATTGCAGGTGGTGGGTATGTGCTGATAAATAAAAAGGCACCCAAGTGACGAAAAGCAAAGGTGCAGAGGTGGAGGGTACAACAGGGACCCATCTGGGCCGGAGATGCCAGCCCCGAGCACGTGGGCACATGTGCACAAGAGCAGCACACCCAGCAGGGCTGTGCACGCACCTACGCAGATGCTTTTGTTATGCACACTCTGCTTGCAAGCATGATGTATTATTTATCTAATGCCACTTTTCTAAAATTGTCTGTGTACAGCAGGCTGGTAGGAAACAACAGAGAAAATAATGATGAATAAATCATATTTCTACCGCCCGACAGATCGGGGAGCACCCACCTGCTGTACACCACCTGTGCTAAAGTGCAGTATGGCTGTGGCTGGGGACGGCCCCTTCCACTGCCCCAAATGTTGGGATGAGGCTGTGCTTCATTGCTGGAGAAAGGGAGGGAGGTGAAGCTGTGATTTTGCTCTGTTACCCCTTGTCCAGGCTGTTCTTGGCTAAGGGTGAGGATAAAAAGGGTGCAGAGGACAGTGGCGAGGCAGTCAGAGCAGGCAATCCTACCCTGCATCATGCTTTGGTACCCTGGGAACATCATGTTTATAATTACCACTTCTTCAAGAATGATTAAGCAAGTTGGGTTTTTTAAGTTTCTTTAAAAAAAAAAAATAATGCCACCAAGTTCATGTGAGAGAGAATTAGAGAGCCTGGGGTGCAGGGGCACAGGGTGAGACGGGCTTGGCCCTCACTGACCTCCTGGGTGACCTGGGAAAGTGATGGAGATGGGGTTTCGGTCTTTCCCAGTCAGTCTAAGCAACCCAAACCTTAGCAAGGGACATTTCGGGGGACATTCCTCCCCCATGGAACTGGACACTGAATATGTACCCCTCTGGAGTGTGAGCCATCGCAGCTGAACACCAGAGCTGCCCACATGCAGTCAGCTCCTAGCGCAGCCCCAACACCCTCATACTGCAGCATCTCCCTGGGAGCTCCCAAAACGGGCCAGGGACACTTGTGGCTGTAACCAAAGTCCCCTGGACCCGCTGCCATCGAGGAGTCAGTTCCCCAGCCTCAAAGAGCAAGAATTTATTCCCCAGAAGGTGCTGGAGAAAAAGGTGGACTCAGCAAAAGATAAATTTCTAAAAGGCCCTGTTTTACACTGATTGGGGCTCGTAAACCAAGCTATGGATTTTCTCATTTCCCTTGCAGAAAATTCAGCGCGCACATCAAGAGGCAGCGCTGTAAATTTTTGGGCGAGGCATTACTCAGAGAGATGAGAGAGCTCAGAGCTCCGCTTTAAGCCCAAATTGCAGTGCAAGCTCCTAGCCCTAAAAGCTGCCTCACAGCAGGACAGCGTGATAACAGGCTCACTGGAGACTGCCTCATCCTGCACTGCACGAGGCTGTGCTATCGGTGGCACAGCAGAGGTGTTCTTCAAACCTGACAGCTCTCGAGCCTTCAAAACATTATCAAGCAAGCCTGGTTAAGCAGCGAGAGCAAAGAGGAAGAGAAGAGGGGCTCCAGCAACGGTGGCATGGGGTGGGGTGGCCAGGTGGCACAGCAGCCCTCTCTGGAGGTGCTCCCCAAGATGCAGGATGCTGTGGGAAGGCGGTTTAGGCAGGTGAAGCCATCAGGCATTCTGTGCCCATGACAGACCCCCTTGCTCTCAGCCGCAGAGCTGACTCTCTCCAGCAGCGCCTGTGCTGAGCAGCATGGCTGTCCCAGGGCACAGGTCCTTGGAGATCCCGCTTGGCACATCCGCATCCCAAATCCAGCTGTGCTCCTGCAGGTGACCTTGTCCCCGCGGGCCAGGATGCTGGACCGGATGCCTTAAGGACCGCCACGCAGCAGGGATGATGGATAGGCCAGCCTTTGCTTGGGACCGCACCACAGCAGAAAGACTCTCCTAAGTCTCCTGTCTGCCATCGGAAACCAACGAGCAGCTTTGCTCTGAAACAGTATTAAATATTGAACAAAAGAAAGCAAATCTGTTATCTGGGATAATTGGGAGTAAATAAAACATTTAACCAAACCAAATGCAGCTGTTTCTACTTGGAGCCGGCACAACAGCAGGGAAGCCAGCTCAGCTACTCTGCATCCTTGTTACGGCAGCTGATTATTGTTTTGTGTATAACGGTAGCACCGCCAGGCCTCGAGCGAGGCCGGGGCCGCAGCGCTCGGTGCGGCACACCGGGGAGGGGTGCCCCAGCAAGGCAGGACACAGCGCCACGGTGAGCGCGCCGGGCACGGGAAGCCTTTTGCAGCACTGGGGTTTGCTCTCCAGCCCGGGGAGTTCACCGCGAGGCCGGCTTTCCTCCCCCAACACCTCTGTGAGGGGATTTGCATGTAACATAAACCATTTCAGAGCCAGGTCACTGGTTTGCACATAGCCCCGGGCAGTAATGACCAAACCTCGTTACCGGCTGCTCTGGGATTGAGCGTGCCGGGCCTCCGTCCAGCTCCTGGAGACCTGAACAGTGGTGTGGGGCAAGGGACTGTGCAGCTCCCAGGGGAAGGTGCTGGCAAACAGAGCCAAGGAAGGCTCTAGGGATGGAGAGCGTGTCTCTGCCGGCAGCTCGGGGCTGGGGCACCCTGGGGTGCCAGGCTGCCATGCCCAGCCAGCAGCGAAGGGGCTGCAGCTCCCACGCAGAGAGCAGGGGGTTAGTGTGCTCTTTGCTTTCTCAGCGCAGCCACCTTTTCACTGCTGGGATCTGAGGAAGAGAGCTTGACAGCCCTGCAGCTCCCACTCAAACGCTGTGCCTATCCCTTTTAAAATGGCCAGGGAGGATGTGGGGCATGAATTGCATGGGATTTTCCAGTCCCTGCCGAATCAGTTTCTGCTTCCAGGGGACCCTTCTCCTTGACATGGTGCTAGATGCACCATGCCAAGGCAATGCAAGGGTGAAATGCTTCCCAGCACCCACATGGGTCTCCCAGTAGCTGCTCCTCACCCCAAGGTGCTTGTGGTCAGTGCATGTGGGAGCACAACACAGCCCCAATCTCCAGAAAGGAGTAACTGCCTCCCTTGGTACCCCTTGATAAAAAGCTGGATCAGAGCAGCCCAAACTGCTCTGAAATGTTGGTTTCGGCTGCACCCTGTTTCTGTCCACATGAGCTGTGAGCAACACACAGCCCTGGAGCCCCGGCAGCACCCTGACTCCATGCCTGTGGGGCTCACAGAAAAAAACTCAGCATCCCCTTCTCCCTCTTTTTCCAGCTGCCGGCACGAATCCCCCTCATGATCTATACCACGCAATGCCCCTTCCTCCTCCATCACCTTATTTAAAGGCTGCAAGAAAGCAGTCTGTCCTCCTGGCCTCTCCAGATGGAGAAGACAGGGAAAATACCAGGTGCAATCAGACACAACTGGGACCAGCAGCAGTCGTGTATCCTTGGCAAAGCTGTCCCACCAGAACTCCTGGAAATTGTATATTTATCCAGGAGGAGTCTCCAGAGGGAAGCTACAAGCACTTTGTCATGTACCGAGCAATGAGCTAGCCACGAATATTACCAGTTATCACTCCCAGCAGAGGAGTGGGGGCTGCCTCTAACAGCCAGCGGCTCTTGAAAATGTCTCTACTTTCTTCATCCCTCTCAAGATACGGCCTCGATATGTTCCTTTCTTTGCTCTGCTCTTCCCCAGCTGCTCTCCATGCTACCCCTCCGAGGGGGGGTACCTGTTCTTAGAGGGGTCTCTCACCCCATGGAGAATGGAGAGGAAGAAGTAAGATATTTTTGATGTTCTGGATGAGAGAAAGGGATATTTTGGGGCTTCTCTTATTCTGCCTGAGCAGGAGGAGCTGATAGGAGCAGTTAGTAATCAGACATAACCCCCATCCACTTTCTTCTTCCACTGGCACTGGCTTTTGCAAGAAAAGCTCCTTTCCTTTAGCATTTATGGAAAAACATTTTCTCCTGTTTTTTCTGATGTTTTGCTACAGGAAACGCTGCAGGCTGTGCTCCTTTACAAGGCAGACTCCATGGCAGCCTCCAACCTATACCTGCTGCTCCACCTTGGATTCTGTTGGGACAGGGTACCTGAAAGTAGGCATCTGAGTGCAGGCACCCCGCTGCACAGCGGGTGTCTGCACGGGCAGCAGAGCCATTTGATCTTCCTCAAGCCAACACTGTGTTTGGCCATCCAGATTGCATGCAGGTTCGCTCATACAGATTAAGCATCCCCTGGCCGCTGACTCACATCCTCAGGATCGCCCTTCTGCCCTGCACCACTGCTCTCCTGGCAAGATGCTACGCTGCTTCGTGACACTTATCTGCAGCCTGTGCCTGTCCCTCAGCTCCAGGGACCAGGGAGCCCTTTGTGTAAGAGAGCTCCGACCCCCACGATGTTGGTGGCTTTGCCCAGCTTCATGTCACTGGTGCAGGCCTGCTGGAAAACCAACTGCAGGCACCTTGCGAAATCAGCTGGACTGGAGCCAGCAGTCCCCCAGGAGATGCCAGAGTTGGCTGTAGAGAGTTGACACAGGACCAGAAGGAGCCTCATATGGCTTCTTCCCATGCTGTTCCCACCCCGAATCCATGTGAGTCCCCGCCCAGCAGCAGCCAGCCTCTTTGGCACATCCAGTGAAGCCATCTGGCCCATCCCACGTGTCCTTCTGCAACATACACCCTAGAAAAATCACAGCACCAGAGTCTGGTGGGGATGGGGCGAGACGGACACCCCAGGGGGTGGCTCTGGTGGGTGGTACTGTTCAGGCTGCCCAGGGATGCTGCTAGCCCACTAATGACATACATCAGGGAAAATGCTTAATTTCTCCTAGGAAACAAGGTCTCCACACCAGCCCTTAGCTGCCCACTCTCTGGCTTTGAGAAAATACCAGTCAGGCCTGTCACCAACAGCAGCAGGGTCCTCAGCCCAAGCCTAATTCCTCCCCTATGTTGCTGGTACCATGGGCTGGAGGCAGAAAGGTGGAGGGACCCCAACTTCAGAGCATCAGTCTCTGAAGTTCACTCAAAGGGAGCCCTTCAAGAGGACAAAACCCAGAGGAGTGTGGCATTTCTGGAAGTGGTGGAACGAGATACCAGTTCAGGTAACACCACTGCTTGACACCACTGCTCTCCTCACGAATGTATTTTTTTTTATCCTCAGGCCTGAATCAGGTCCTGGCCTTACTGTTACATTAAAGCAATGAAATCCTTGGGATGATGTTAAGTCACACAACCCCAGCCTTCACTGCATTTGAAAGTAATAGCTGCATCTTTAATTTTGCCAACTTCAAGGGAGGTCCCGTTATTTAGCCCATCTGTAAAGAAATGGAGCTAAAAAAAGGCTCTTTGCTTTATGAAAATGATGCTCATCTTCCTCAAATCCTGACTCAACGCTTAAATCCCCACAAGTGGCAGCGAGCAAAACCCACGGAATGCTCCTGGTGTGCACAGCCAGGGCAGCTCAAACAGCTCGAGGGGCTTGGGGAGCCCCTTTCCACGCATGTGAGAGCCCACAATCTGCAAAATGAAGTGTGAAGCACAAACTGACTCGATTACTTACAGCAACTGTTTTCACCCGCTCTAATCACCACCTGTGAAATCTTTGCAAAGTTGTTTTAATTTTCTTCCCTCTCCGCTTCACCCAGCTCTGCTCTGCAGTGAGGACCTCAATAAATTCCCTTAATCTCCCCTTTAGGTCATACGCTATCTTCTAATCCTTTAATCAATTTTCCTCTGGACTCCCTGTAATTTATCGATGGCCTTTTAATAACGAAACCCCCAGAAGTGAACGCGCTTTTCCTGAGTAGACTAGCACCAAATCAGTGAAGTGAGCAGCGTCATTGCTAGCCCTGCCCCAGCCGTGATAACCTGGACGCTCAGCATAGCTTGTCCATCTTCATAGAGGGCAGCAGCTTCTCATGCACCCTCTGGTTTGCTTCCAACAAAGAACAAGCAGCTATGGTTATTAAGAATGCTGATATAAATATTTCAATTATTTGATGAGGGTTGGTGGGAACCCCCAGCAGAGAGCTCCCTCAGCGTGGGCAACACTCCTGCAAATGCCAGGCATCAGAGCTGGGGACCGAGCGGTCACCTGGAGGTCCCCAAACCTCTTTTTGGCAGGGTGGGGGGGGCACGATGCCAGGATGGTCACCAGGCACAGGTGATCGGGGCACTGCTGCTCTTTTTTTGGGAGGCACTGCACTGCGCACGCAGCGGTACTGCCCAGCACAGCAGCAGACCCTCAAGAGGCTTGGAGCAGAGGGAATGGCGGGGCACAGTGCCCAAATACCCCACTGATGATCTGGGACTGATTCCTGGCCGGGTTGTGGTCTCTGCAAGAGGCTCAGCACAGGATCAAGGAGTTTGGCAGGGAGGCCTAGGGCTGCACTTTCTTCCCATGCCTTTCTCACCCCCTCCAAGGTCAAACAGTCCTGGACTCTCAATAAACTGTCGCAGGGGCTCCAGGGGATTTCAGGAGGTATTTGATAGGATTTCAGCAGACCTGAAGCGTGACTTCACAGGGACGGGGGGGAAATACCATAGAGCTTTGAAGGAAACATTATTAGAATCACTGAAGGATTTTGCTGTGCTCTCTGAAGCGTTGCACAGAAGATTGCAGAAGAGCAAGCCCCATGGCCCAGACCTTGCCAGCTGCAGAAGGATGCTCTGGTGTCCTGGCTCACATGAGTCCCACTGCTCTGTTATGGAGTGGGAGCACACTGCTGCTGTGTGCACTGCAAATACCTCCTGTAACCAGGAAAACTCTCCCTCAATGCACACAGACAGCTCAGCATCCTTCTGAGATGAGGTGAGAAGTGAGGACAGGTCTGAGAGCAGGGGCTCGGCTGCATATGTGAGCTGCAAGGATGTGCCAGGGAAAAACAGCCAGGGAAGACCAGTCTGGTTTTACTCAAATACCTTGCCATTCTCTCCGGGAGGAGAGAAAACAGATCTGGCTGGGCTAATGCCAATGCAGTTAGGCCTGTCCCATGGCACGTGTGCCACCAGCAGCACGGGAAGGAAGGCAGCATGCCTACGGTAAGCGGAGAAGTGCGGTGACACTACCGAAGTTTCTGGCCTTTCCAGCAGTGCCAGCGCAGGATCCAGTACGGGGGAATCTGGGGTTTGTCTGCAACAGGGAAAGGCTGGAGGCACAGCCTGGTACCTGCCCCGTGCCCCAAAAGTTGTTCACAGGCATTTTCGGAGAGCAGTTCCCGTAGCAGCACTCATAGCACTATAGCGGAGCAGCTCAGTCACGGCCCGACATAATGAAATGCAAATGACTTTTGAGGTCACAGCTCACACAACACATCTTGGTGGATGTCTCTCCTGCTTTCTGCACTAAAGCAAGGGCTGGAAAGGCAAGAACTGGACAAGGACCTGGAGGGCAGACATACAGTCTTTGTTTCTCTTCCCCATCCCGACGCTTTACTAGGACCCTTGGGCAAGTCTGTAGCTCGAACACAGCCCTCGCTGCAAGCCAAATGGGTTGCAAATGTATTGGCATGTGTTGTGTCATCTGCAGCAGTTAATAGGATCCATTTTCCAAGGAAGGGGAAAAGGAAAAAGAGGAAGGGAATGCTTAAATCAAACATCCATCACCCCTTCTGAAGCACTAAACCCACACCAATAGATTATATATGAAAGGTTGGTCTACAGCAATAATCTGCAACGGCTTCTCACAACAATGCAGCTGGATTCAGATGTCAAACCAAAATCCTCAGCACTTAATACCTTCAAAGCCTGTACAAAGAATGGATGTGATGCTGGCCCCAGTGGAGTTATCAGGAGCTTTGTCTCTGATTTCACCAACAGCCCCATTAACACACTAATTCCTGCTGCACTGGGAGAGGGCAGGGAACCTCCCTGCCTGGTGGCACCTACGCCATAACCCAGCTATGAGATATTGCAGGCGTTGCATTCTCATATGGCATTTGCTGGAAAGCTTGGAAGAAGTGATAAATGGGAGGAAAAAAGCCCCGTGCCACCTTACAGCCAAGGAAAAGGAGGTACGGGGCAGCAAAGGGGGTGGCCACTGAGGGTGGAGAGGCTGATTGAGAATGCCTGCTAAATTCCTCAGCCCTGCATGCACCTCCCCATGCGTCCTGGCAAACGTGGGTGCTCAGTCCACCTCTGCCTGCACATGAGCATCGCTGGGGTCAGCACCCACGGGTCCCAATCCTCTGTCCCCCCCACCTGGCCCCAGGCAGGATTGGGAGAGCCCTTCTCGCCCGCCCAGCTTCCCCACAGCCCAAGCAGATGTTCTGGGTC
Organism: Psophia crepitans; assembly: GCA_013399095.1. Lineage (NCBI taxonomy): Eukaryota > Metazoa > Chordata > Aves > Gruiformes > Psophiidae > Psophia > Psophia crepitans. Next base: position 27,849 of record VWZZ01005849.1, on the reverse strand, counting down.
CTGTATCCCGGCTTGATTTATTACTGGACATGACTTCTGGAGTTTGTCAAAGGCACCCGCTCCCCCTCCCCTGACTTTCCCCACACCCTTCCCATTTTATTTTACGTTCACTCTGTGGTCTCCCCACCATAGCTTGCAATAAACAGAAACTCATTTTCAGTATAAACAACTGCACACTCTGCCCCAGCAAGCCGTACGACCTTGCCTTTCCCGCTCCCCACCCCTGCCTGCTTTGGGCTCTGGGAAAATGGTCTCTCCCTTCTGCTTTTTTTCACCCTCCACCCTCCTGGCCCTTTGCATTATATTTTTTTTTTCCGTTGAGATTTATAATGTGCCAGCCAGAGCCGCAGTGGTCTATCCCACTCCACGTCACGTATGTGCTATTAAAAGTAACTTTACCAATAGATCTCGGTAAGGAAAGGCACCTGAAATCCCAAAGAGCTGGAGATGGGAAGAAGGCTCTGCCTGAGCTGGGTGTTTCTACTCAAGATGGGGATGTTGGCCCCAGCATGGCCCAAAGCCTCCCAAGATGTGGGGTGCCTCTCAAGGCACGAAACAGGGCATGATCTAGAAAACTTGAGTCATAGGCTCAGCTCTTGGGCACCGATGCACGGGAGCAGGGCTGCGCCCAGTGCTGGAAGAGCTGCCAGGCAGCTATTGGGATAAGGAGGCTGTTAGAGACCCTGCGCTGCTGCTCGTAGTCCCGCAGCGTTAGTGCCGATAGTGATATACAGGGATGATGCTAATGGTGTTCCCATGGGGGCTGTGCAACCTGCCTGCAGCTGCCTGTGGCTGCAGAGACCTTTCGCACGTGCCTTTAACGTAATGCCCCCACGTTCACCATTTTGGCCCAGAACCTGTTCCTGCTCAAAAATAAACAAGCTTGTGCTTGTTTAACCCAGTGATCCCCTCTACAGCCCTTTCCCCCAGTGATGGAGGCGTGCGGGGCAGATCCTGCCCTTCCCAAGCCCTGAGTCAGGAGGGACGCCAGCGGGATCAGAGGACAGCTCAATGGGAGCCAAGCCCAGGGAGAGGGGCTTTGCAGGAAGGCCATGGAGAGCTGGGTGGATTCACCTCTCCGAGGGGCTGTGCTGATGCTCTCAGGGTTGCATTTATCTATTTTTAACCATCTGGAAGGGAGCTGGCCAGGCCAAGCAGTCTGTTTCCACTCTTGCTGTGCTTGATGGGGACAGTCAGGCACCTGGGAAAGGCAAATGGAGTCTTGCCTCTACATGGGGTACATGACTGCCTGCAGCGTTTTCACAGCTGTACAGGGAGGATGGCCACTGAGGGTGGCGAGAAAGCTCCTTAACTCTGCAAACATGATGCCCACCAAATGCCTTTGTTGGCCAGGGTGGGCATGATGCACAAAGCCAGGCTGGCTGTGGCTCAGTGGTGTGGATGGTGTGCCCGACCCCGCCAGCCCGATCCTCCATCTGCCAGCATGAACCCAAGCAGACAAAGCCAATGCTGAGCAGATGCAACCAAGAAAAATAGTGAATGTTTTTGACACAGACGTAATTAAACCCTGAAAGAGCTTGCCAAAGGCTCCAGTGGATTCCCTACTACTGGAAGTCTTTAAATCAAGGCTGAATGCTTTCCTGGCAGCTCTGCTGCCCTTCAAAGGGGGATTCATTCAGGACAGTGCCCTGGCAGCAGCCATGCAGCAGGACAGGCAGCAGGAGCTGCCCCATGTTTCCCTCACACCCTACATCAGAGGGATGCTGCAGGGATGCACACACCTCCCTCTGCCTGTGGCAAGAGGACGTTTGGGTCAGTCACCCTGCAGCGCTCGCGGACAGCCTGCTTGTTCAGCTGCAGCTCCTTCGTTGTAATTTTACTCTCTACTACCCTCTCTCTGGGACAAGCCAGCCCAGGATCACTAGTGGTTCGGAGTTAGTTTAATTTCTGGTCAAAGCAGCTGATGGTTTATTTTTTTGCTGGGAGATTAAAACAAATGAGAAAATGAGGTGGGTTAGTAGAAATCTGAACCCGAGTGGTTTGGCTGAAGAGCATCTCAGCGTTGTAAACTGGCCTCTAAGAGTGCTGGAAATATCCTTATTCCCACTGCGGGTGCTGCCTGACACCAGGCTCATAGTACCGTCGGCTGGGGCTCACTGACAGCAGTGCTTGTGCAGTCCCAGACAGCCGGATTTTGGCTGCTTGTGCAGCATCTGTTTGTTTTGCCCCATTTAGGTTTTCCATGTTGAAACGAGCACCTCGAGGGGGGTGCAGAGCATTGGGGAGCTGCTGGAGAACTGCAAAGCACTGGCAGCACTCGACCGGGAGCTCCATGCCTGCAAGAAAGTCACACTGGTTTGATGGAAAACCCATGCACATCATTTACGGGGATGTTAAATCCGCATGACTGTGCACAGCTCAAGTGAAAGTGGAGACTGAGGTACAACAGTGCAGAAAGCCAGCACAAAGCACTGGGGAGCTGCAGCCACAGTTCCTGGCATCTGCCCACTCCCAGCAGTGGCACAATTTGCAGCTTTATCAAACAGGTGGATTTTCCGTCTTCTCTGCTCCTCAGGGAGCAGTTGATGCTGATGAGGTCTGTAATGCTCCTGAGACAACCCAGCAGAGGAGATCCAAGCTAAATCGCTATCCCCATTCACCCACTGCAATGCATGAATGCGCTGGATTGAGCCTTGCACTCAACTCACGCCACTTGATGCAAGCACCGGGCTGTGAGCTGGCCCCAGCAAAGCTCTGTCCCCACAGAGAGAGCTGCTCCAGGTGGTTTAAGTTCCCTTGAGCAGGAAGGGACTCAGTGTCAGAGGTCTGGTAATGCGAACCCACCTCAGCACAGCCTGTGCTGTCTGTGCTGCAGGTCCAGCACATGGTCTCCCCATCAGCTTTGATGGGAAAGCTGAAGGGCATGGGATGTTTCCTCTACAAAATGCCCGATTCCCATGGAAGCACAGTGATCAGGAGGAAACACTCCAAAAACTTCAAGCAGAAAAATCCCTTGAGTGGAGAAACCCTTCTGGTACATGCTGAGACTCATTTTATCTTGTCAGCTTGGCTATTATCTTGCATCATGCCTCCCTTTGCCGACAGCACGGCACGACGCAGCTCTGTATCGTGATGACAGCAGCTAGTGTTGCAGGAGGCTGTACCGTGGCACGAGTGTTATAGGTGACTACAAGGAACTGTATGGGTCTGCCGGATTCACTAACAACAAATCCATAGCGATGGATTAGCTGTCTATGGACATAGCTGGTAGCATTTTATCACCCCTTCACAACCCATTGATAAAAGGACTTTTGGTATGAAGGGTGGCCAAGAAACCTCTCTTCTCTGCTTCCATGGATGAGTAGCTGAAGCTGTCCGCAGCTGGCTGGAGTTCCTTAGCCTTTGTACACCCAAACCAAGCAACCTCAGTGCAGTTAATCACTGCAAGCGTCGAAGCCGGAGACAGCCAAGGCCGCCGAAGCCCAGCGTGGTTTGCTGACCCTGGGGAGGAATGCAGCTGACTCACACCATGGGAATCCGACCTCCATGGCGGCCTCACGACTGGCTGAGATCACGGATATCCATCTCCCAGCACTGTGGCTCCCGGCAGCGCTGCAAACAGTTTGGCTTGCCCCTGTGGGTCTCAGCAGGTCAAGCCTCTTAATCTCACTGCAGTGATGCTCTTTAGGTATCCCGGCACGGGCTGCACACCCCAGCACAATGACTACACTCCTGTCCCCATCTCTGCCCACCCAGCAGCACGGGCAGCAGTCCTGGCTCTCCCCAGCACATTAGCAATTAGGAACGCTCCAAGCGTGCCAGCTCTGCTGCCCCTGATTCTCCTCCAAGTGACCCACATGGTCCTGTTAGAACTACTGTTATGGTGATTTTTATCACCATTAGTAGCACTCACTACTAATAACTCTCATCCTCTCAGGATGCCTTCAGCCATCACAGAGCTACGGGCCCTCAACATCTCTTTGCAACTCCACCTCTGCCAACACCACCTCTGCTTCTACCCCAGGCACAGTTCGACCCCTCTGGTAGCCACCAATACCTGTGAGACTCCCCTCCGGTATTGAAGTTTCCAGACACTGTGATGGGAGGAGAAAGCCTTGAAAAATCTCATTTCCAAAGACTGTTTTCAAGTGCCAGCCCCAGGTGGGAAACGATAAAGCAATACCCCAAGTGTTTGGGTTGAATAGCAGGTTTCAGGTCCAGCACGTGGCTTTTGAATCCCACCTCTGCAACACTCCTCATTACTATTTGCACATCCTGGCCCTACATTTTCGGCCATGTGATTGTGTGTGCATCCCTGGGAGAGCAGGGGTTTGTCTGGCTGGTGTTTCTCCACATGGAGCATGAACAAGTCTGGGTCACTTGGTCATCTGCATCAGCAAAAAGGGGCAGGGGAAACCACCAGGCACTGATGAAATCCTGCTAACCATGCAGTGTATAAAGAAATGTCCTGGTTTCCCAACATCTCTAAATTTACAAGAATAAACCCTTTCCTGTTTCATCTGGGCAACCACAGGTGCTTTCAGTTCAGAGCTAAAAGGCTTGGTGGATCTTTCCTGGGTACAAGCACGGCTCAGCCTGACAGCCCCGGGGTTGGGGGCCTGCCAGTGCGAGGCATGGCCCCAAGGCGACCAGAGACAGAGCCCCATGGAGACGTGCAGTAAAGCCAACCCTTGCTGCTGTGTCAGGGGTGCTGCAGACCCTGGTGGGCACGGCCCCCCAGAACGAAATGCCAGCCACTATCTCACTTCCTCTGTCTGCCCAGCTACCCTTCCCCAAATCCCTCCCCAGCAGCTTTCCCCCAAGCCTGTAAAACCCAAAACCCACGGAGGAAAAAGTGAGGCGTAAACCCGCCATCGCGATGGCAGATCGGCGCGTTATGGATTTCCCATGTCAAAATAATGGATCAAAACTCGCACTGCCGCCCGGGCTCCAGAAGGGCACTGCCGCTCCTGCCCATGGATTATGTTCGATGAAACTGAGTTAGTAGCGTTTTTATCTGTCAATTAGGAACCATGAAACAGTTATTAAATAGAGTCAGAGCCCTCCTTGCTGCTCTCTTGGGCAGTGCAGGAGACACATAACAGCCTGTAATGAAGCATTAAGCAGCAGCAGTTTTGTTTCTGAAAGGATTGGAAATGATAAGCCGGCGAGGCATGGCTGGATGGGGGGAGTGGGTCCCTGGCTCGGCGGCCACAAAGTGGCAGCTGCTACGGGCAAGATCAAGACCGAAATTTCTGCCCCCTGCCCCGAATAAAGTCTCTGCAGGACTGCTGTCTTGCTGCATCTGCCTGTCGGGAGACAAGCGAGGGCCTGAATTTAATGATCTGCTTTTCCTGGTGCAGCTCTGGGTGAGTGCCTGGCTCAGGAGGGCCTCTGGCTGTGTGTGGAGATGTTATCCCAGCCCCGGGGAGAAAATGGGTTTGAACACGCTTTAAGAGACGGGGACTGGGCTGTCCTCAGGGATGGAGATAACACAGGCGCACCCCACTTTTGGAAGCTATCGGAGTCCAGGGAATGCTGTCCCTGCCCTCCTGCCACAGCTGCAATGCCCTACGGCATTTTTTAGTATACTGGGACAGCCTGGGGTGGAAGCTGTCCCCCAGGCCAGGCTGGGAGGTCTGCCTGCCCCCAGGAGCTCTCTGCCCAGGGTTTGGCACAGGGCAAGGTCAAATTCTGGGCAGAGGGGTGGTGGTTCTGCAGGGAGGAAGATCCTAGGCAGGGTAAGAGCACTGTCCTAGCACAGGAAGGGGCAGAGGTGTATGGTCCCAGTGCCAGCAGACACATTTACCTGCCTCCTTTCTACCCTTCGTCTCTCAGGGTTTGGTAAGCCCTTGTTCTGTCCTGGCAGCTCTGCACCCACGCCAGACCCAGGGCGTTCAATTTTAAATTAAAGGTTCAGTTTCAAGGCTTTCCCTTTTGGAGCTCCTTCCAATTTCAAAACAAAAGTAAAATAAGCAAAATGATGCACCCAAGCGCTTAATTCTCTAACTTTCTGATTCACCAAAAGTTTTCAGCTGCTTCTGAATTCCAGAGCATTTTTCAAAAGTTGCCAGTGAACAGCAAACCCATTCATTTCCCTTTTCTGGACAAAACTCTTTGGAATCTGAAAACTAACATCTCCCAGTGCAACGAGGATACCTGCTAGCTAACTCTTTCTCCAGTTGTGAGCGTTCAGAGAGTGTTCAATGCCTGGCCTCGAGGCTAAGCCCTCTCCTTTCCTTCCAGCCATGCAGAAATGAGAGGGAGACCTCAGCCCAGCTGAGATTTGAGCAGTCGCAGCATGGAAGAACGTAGCTACACTAACAAATTGCTTGGGGCTGCAAAGCAATGATGGACAGGTTTCAACGTAGAATCACAGAATCACAGCATGGTTTGGGTTGGAAGGGACTGCAAGGATCATCTAGTTCCAACCCCCCTGCCATGGGCAGGGACACCCTACACTAGACCAGGTTGCCCAGAGCCCCATCCAACCTGGCCTTGAACACTGCCAGGGATCCAGGGGCAGCCACAGCTTCTCTGGGCACCCTGTGCCAGGGCCTCACCACCCTCACAGGGAAGGATTTCTTTCTAATACCTGATCTAAACCCCCCTCTTTTAGTTTAAACCCATTCCCCCTTGTCCTATCACAGCACTCCCTAATAAGCAGTCCCTCGTCAGCTTTCCTGTAGTTCCCCTTTAGGTATTGGAAGGCCACGATTAGGTATCCCCAGAGCCTTCTCTTCTCCAGACTGAACAAGCCCAACTCCCTCAGACTGTCCTTGTAGGAGAGGTGCTCCAGCCCTCTGATCAACTTTGCGGCCTGCAGGTGGGGCCTGAGACCCCACCTTTGTGAACTGCAGGTGGGGTCTCACCAGAGCAGATCAGAGGGGCAGAATCCCCTCCCTCGCCCTGCTGGCCGCACTGGGTTTGATGCAGCCCAGGACACGGGTGGCTTTCTGGGCTGCCAGCGCACACTGCCGGCTCATGTTGAGCTTTTCTTCAACCAGCACCCCTAAGTGCTTCTCCTTGGGGCTGCTCTCAGTCCATTCTCTGCCCAGCCTGTAGTTGTGCTTGGGATTGTGCCAACCCACGTGCACTTGGCCTTGTTGAACTTCATGTGGTTTGCATGGGCCCACCTCTCAAGCCTGTCAAAGTCCCTCTGGATGACTTCCATCTGGAAAAGACCTCTAAGATCATTGAGTCCAACTGTCAACCCAACACCACCATGTCTACTAAGCCATGTCCCAAAGTGCCATGTCTACACACTTTTTGACCACCATAAGGGATGGGGACTCCACCACCTCCCTGGGCAGCCTGTTCCAGTGCCTAACTACTCTTTCAGTGAAGAAATTTTTCCTAATATCCAACCTAAACCTCCCCTGGGGCAATTTGAGGCTGTTTCCTCTTGTCCTGTCACTTGCTACTTGGGAGAAGAGACCAACATCCACCTCACCACAACCTCCTTTCAGGTAGCTGCAGAGAGTGATAAGGTCTCCCCTCAGCCTCCTCCAGACTAAACAACTCCAGTTCTAGCAGCTGCTCCTCATCAGACTTGTGCTCCAGCCCCTTCAATAGCTTCGCTGCCCTTGTCTGGACAGCAGCTCAATGTCCTTCATGTAGTGAGGGGCTCCAAACTGGACACAATACTCAAGGTGCAGCCTCACTAGAGCTGAGTGTAGGGGGACAATCACTACCCTGGTCCTGCTGGCCACACTATTCCTGATACAAGCATAGCAGAGGAGAGAGACGATCGTACCCTGGCTGGTAGGATGCTGGAAGAGGAGCACGGAGGAAGAGATGGATATGCTTACTGGGAAAAGCAGCCTTCTCTTGCACCCTCTGCCCTGCTGTGTGCCCGTGCCGTGAGCATGCTGTACCAGTGTGGGGCTCTCTAAACATCATGGACAGATGCAGACTTGTTGGGTGTTTATTGCTACCAAGCCATCTCCAACACCTTCACCTTGCTGAGATACAAGGATACAGCTGAAGCAGTTGTCCTGACTCCTCAGCCTGTCTGGGGAACAAAAGGGAGGAAAAGCTTGAAATGGCAGGAGAAACAACAGCTGCTGTAAAAGAGAAGGAACCCAGAAGACAGGAAAGACACAGAGCTGTGACTGCAGAAACCAGCACATTCATCCCTTCTGCTCACCTCTGCATTGCAAGCTTTTCCCTTGAATGGCTGCTAGCTCGACCCCTGTGCATTATGATGGGTTGGTGTCCAGGGCAGGATTTCCATCCCTGCACCATGGTGGGCTGCATGTGGCTTGCAGGCAGCAGGGGAACCCGATACCACCCACGCAGGATTTTATCTCAGCTCCCACTGGCAGCTGTTGGGGTTTGGTATCAGGTGGTAGGGCAGGCTGGGGAAGGAAAGGTGCAGCAGAGAGAAGAGAAATGTCAGTCCCTGCCTGTTGTGGGTAGATGGTGGGAGGCTTCTAGCCCCCTTCCCACTTTGAACATGCCTGCAAAGTGGCCAGGAGGGAAGCCATGGTGGACTGGTGGAGAGAGGTCCCCAACATCAGGGCAGGGGGTAAGGAGCAATCTAAGTGGTTCTCTCCACTGTACTCTCAGAAAGATGCAAAATTAAGGCCAAATGCAGCCCAGGGTCCTTACAAAGCATCTTCCACCCTCAGCTGCCTGCTGATCTTGGGCTTTGCAGCCCCGCAGCAGCAGGACTCTGCCCTCACTGCACCTCTCCAGCACAAACAGAGGCCCCAGGCTGTTTCTCAGGGATATCAGTCTCTGCTTTTGCAAAGTAACCAAGTGGCAAAATCAGGCTGGAGCCTGCCGCCAGTGCCATCGAGCTGCTCAGAAAAGAGATAAACCCGGGGCAGGGATGCAGATACGGAGACCTGCGGGGACTCCTTTCAGCACTGGTGAAAGGGCTCTGCAAACACCTCCATCCCAGCGTGAGCATTCTCTGGCTGGCAAGAGGGGCTGCTGCCCGACTGGCTCTTCTGTGCCTGCTTTGTACCCAGGAGGGAGTCTGGGGGCGAAGGGAGGGAAAGCGGTCAGCGCCTCCTCCCGCATCTCCCTGGCTTCCCTGAGATTTGCCCAAGAACAAACTCTCAGGGATTAGCAGCAGCCGCATCCTGGTGAGAACAATATTAAGGGATTATGAGATTAGAAATACCATTTATGCCGAGAGGAATAACTCTAATTCTTATCTGATTGTCTACAGATGTCAGCAATCAAAGCGCCTCTTTCATGCAAAGCAGGGAGCGCTGCTGCTGGAGTGGTAGGTGAACGCGACTTGGCCCCCTCCTAGCAGAAGGAGAGCCAGCTCCTCCTGCTGATATGAGCCCTGGATCGTGTCTGGCAGCAGCCGCCAGCATGCAGATGGGTTAGTTTCTTTCGTGTGGAAAAGCTGTCCGGCATGGGCCCTGTTCTGGGGCTGCATCCCCCTCCTTTTGTGTCTCTGCTGGGTGGCCAGCCCCGTACAAGCTCACCTGTGCTTGCTGCGTGCAGGGTGCTGGTGGAGAGCCCAGGGTGCTGGGTGCTGCTTTGCCCACGAGCAATACCAGCCTGAAACATCTCCAGCTCAGCTGCAAGACCACCACAACCCATTTGCTACCCTGGACCACCAATTCCTCCTGCCTTGGGCTATGTCCCCCTGTGCACTGTCAGCACCTTTGGACAAGGACACGGCACTGTGACCTGCAGCTTGCATGGTATCCCCTGAGTGATGCAAAGCTCTTCTCGCTCCTGGAGGGATCAGATAGCTTCAAAGAGAGACAGATTTGTTTGCCTCATACCGAACTGGTGTGCTGACCTCCTGCACTCCCACTGCTTGCCTTAAACCCAGTTGGAGGGGCTGGGAGCGCCACGACTTGAGGTGGCATCGCCGACTCTGTGGCACAACTGCTCCCCGGGCTGGCAGAGCACTTCGTGCCAGCTTGCCTGGGGAGGCAGCTCCTAATGGGGTTGCCTGGGAGGCTCTGCCTGGCCATTAATGAAGGTAAGTGCTTCTGGGCATGCTGTGCCAAGCTCCTGTCTGCACTCTGGAAGAAGAAGTTCATGGAGAGCTGCTCCGGGCTCCCTCCCCACTGCCGTTTGATGGCACATTATCTCCATTCGGCTCCTCATCAAAAGCTCTCTGTCAACCCCTCCTTAGGAGGAGGACGGCAGGAGCTTCCTCTCTTTGGGGGTAATGTCTCACACGAGCCTTTCCTCCTTGTCTGCCTTCCCCCTTCCCTTTCTTCACTCAGAGCCACCTCATCCCATTTTGGTCCATTTCGCTTTTCTGCCTTCCCCATGCCTTGCAGACACCCCAGCGCTGAGCCCCTGCTCGGCTCCTCTCTGCAGCCTGGGCAGGAGCAGGGTGCACACTAAAAGAACCATCAGGGAGCTCTGCAGGGTGGATGCTGTCCCTCCCCTTCCCAGACACCTTGCTCCAGCGTGTTTGTTCACAGCTGCCCCCAGTGCTTCATGTAACCTCCCTGCATTGGCTGGAGCAGCTTGGTGCTGCAGGCAGCGTGGCTGGCTGAGACATCTGGAAAGCCACCATTGTCCCCATGCCACCACCATCCACAGCATCCCTGCACAGGGTTGGACTTACTCAGTCTAGACACAGAGAGGGCAGCACTGCTTTTCTCCACCTCCCTCATTTTGCTCCTTACAAACTCCACTCTTCTGCTGTCTTTCAGGTCAGATATGAGCACCATGTATCTCAGAAAAGGCAGGGGATGAGGGGTATGGTCTTGACCCCATCCTAAGCAGGCACATGCAGCATCCTCTGAACGCCCCGCAGCCTGCTGTGCCGCAGTCTGGCTCCGCACCACCAAACACCCAAGTCACGTTATCCGACAAAAGAAACAGCCACTGTGAAGCTAAATCTACAAGACAGGGATATGCACCTTCCTTAACTCAACAGCTTGAAGGCCACGGGAGAAAATTAGTTCATCTCACCTGACCTCCTGGGTTGCACAGGCCATTACGTACCTCCGCTACCCCTCTATTGAGCCCAATAACTCGTGTTCGACTGAATCATCTTTCAGCGAGGCAGCCAGCCCTGCTCTGCAGATAACAAGCGGCAGAGGAGCCGCCACTGCTTTTGGCAGTTTGTTCCGATGCTTAATCATTTTTTCTATTAAAAATATGAGCCTCATTTCTAATTTGAACGTGGCTGCGCTCAGCTTCCAGTCATTGACTCTAGTTATGGCTTTGCTTGCTGGTTTAGTACCCAGTATCTTCTCTGCTTGGAGGTAATTACCAACAGGAGTCAGGGCATCCTTCCAGATCCTTCTGAAGCCACTGAAAAGATTATTTTAAGTCTTTGTTGTTATGGCAGTTCCTCCCGCTCCCTTTGCATCCTTCCGCACTTTCCCTGGCTTTCCAAGGTCCTTCTCAAATTACTCCTCCCACAACAATCCAGGATCAATCTGCAAGGAGGTAAAATTGCCTCCTTGTCAGACATCAATCTTGGCTCAATCTTGGCTCCCCAAAAAACAGAATAGTCTTTTTGGCCAACCTGTCCCAATACAAACTCACAGTTTGAGCCATCTCTATCCTGGCACCCTTTTGCAGAAGGTATCTTCTGTGCTCTCTGCAGTTTTGCTTATTTTCCTCATAAAGCCCTCAAGGGTGATGGCAGCACAGACCTTGTACTGCCACCAGCCCCAGGCAGCTGCTCTGCTTGCCCCAAGTGAGACTCATCCCCAAAGTCTGCCCTGATCCACCGCTCACTGGGAGATGGGGACGCAAGGGAAGAGAATGCAGCAAAACGATGCCTGCACTATGTGTCACGGCAGCTTTGTGAGCTTTTTAATGCCCATGAAAAAGCCCACTGCTCTTTTTTACTTCCGAACAAGACCCTCAGCATCCTCCACAGGCTGGTGCAGCAGCCCCTGTGCCACTGCTAATGCAATGCTGTGCCGCTGTGACAAAAATTACACCCACAAACACTGCCTTGGCAGATAAAAAGGTGAGAGGGATTCCCCTCCCAAATCTCCGGAGGTGACAGGAGCATTGTTGGTTGTTGCTGCTCCAGCAGGGGAAGCCTGGTTTGCAAAAGCCACTTGTCACCACCAGCACGTGCAGCAAGGAGCAGCCCAATGCTCTTGCACAGTCCCCAGGCCAGCAGTGTTTTCTCACCTGCTTTGCATTAATTTGAATACCAGCGGTGGCCTCAGGACCAGCTACCTCCCTCCAAGCTCTCTTCTCCAGGAAGAGTGCAGGGGTCTGATTTGGAACCTTAATTTGCCACTTATGTCCAGTGCAGCAGGTCAAATGGAGATATGGAAATTCACCTTTGCCCAAGCTTTTCTCCATGGCGTGATGCAGAAGCACCCAGTCCTGTGTGGCTGGGGCAGGCTGTGGCACAAGGGAGCCCTGGGTGGGGGCGGCCCAATGCAGCACACCCCAGTTGGGAAGCCAGGTAGGTCTGAGGAGGGCTCTGAATCTCCCGTCTGGTTTCTAAGCCCAGTTGCATGGCTTTGGGAATCGCCTCCCAGGCTGTGCCTCAGTTTTCTCTTCCGCCTTTTTGTTTCGTCTCTGACCGCCCTGCTTGCAACCAAGGTGGGGCTCTTCTCCCTGGCAGGGAGGGGAATGGGAGGTGCCAGCGCTGCCTTGAGTCCCCAGCGCAGCACTGGAGCCTGGGTCCCTGGGTTTCAGTGGGGGCAAGGGAGGAAGAAGAGGAAGAAGCTGATGAGGCCAAAGATCATTTGCAGCTGTACCTGGCTAGCAACTCAGAGGAGCCAGGCTTGAAGGTCAGTGGCAGTAGCTTGGGTCCAAATGCAGAAGGCAGAGATGAATCCAGCACTGGAGAACTGAGTGTTAGAGAAGCAATCAGGAGCCAGAAATGTGCCCACAGCAGTCAGGGACCCTCCACATCAGGATCCCCTCTTCGCAAAGGCACATTCAAACCCATTGTGCACCGTCACCCAAGCACCAGAGCTGCCCATCGGGCCATGCAGTCATGCCGCTGTATACGCAGGGATGCTATGGCAACTGGGCAGCGATGCACAGGTACACACAGACGGGTTGTTGTGCCCCTGAGCACCAACACCCACAGAGACACACCTGCACCGCTACCTGTCTGCCCAGCACCCTCCGCCCTGTGCTCAGACGAATGCCCGTACAGCGCCATGACAGATGCTTCAGGCTCTGTCTTGCTGTAGGGATGGCTTTGGGAAAGCAAACAGCTGGACCGCCTTGGGCACTTCTCTGGGAGAAGCGTGTGTCAGGACACACAGGACATGCCGTCGGTGGCAGGGATTCAGCAAGGAAGCTATTCCCCAGAAAAGTGAATGGCACCACGTCACCTCCAAAGACAACAACAGACGACAAATCCCAGCCCGCCCACCATACATACAACATATTTCACAGCTCCCTGGCTCCAGCCTGCCCGAGTCCCCAGGCGCTGGCTCAGACAAACACAGGTTGCACAGCATCCGGAAAGCAGCTGAAAGGCAAAGACCTGCTTGCAGCCCTCTGCCTTCTTCCCCAGGGCACAACGCATGACACCCCATGCCGTGCACGGCTGCTCTTCGTATGCGCTGAGTTGGGGTGTGCTCAGCACAAAGCTCTACATGGGCCCACTGAACGACCTCTTGGCCTCCAGAGGTGGACAGCAGTGTCCATCTCCTCTCCCTACGCCTTCAAGCTCAGTCATGCTCATCAAGCTTACCCTGTGGACCTGACTCTGGTCCAGCACCTGGCTTGTGGTCGCTGTTCTCCACATCTCTCAGCCAGGGCAAACTGCAGCATCAGGGAGCCACCACTGGTCCCTGCTGCACGAGGTTCTGCACAGGCACTGCTGGACTCCGGCTCTTCATGCCCCTGGAGCAAGACCAAATTTTCCCCCTCACTTGGCACAGCAGGTTCTCATTGCTCACTTCTTTTTGGCAAACACCCTGCACCCCTGTCCTTCCCCTATATCACGGGCTGTCAGGCTGCCCAGTTTGGTACTGGGGAAGCTGGCAGGGAGAGAGATGAATGGCACACTGTTAGCCACATCTGCGCACGGCAGGCTGTGCATGGCTCCTGTCGGTGCAGAGAAGACCATCCTGGAGAGAAAACAAGCAGCCGACACCCTAGGGACGGTATCATAAACCATTTTAATAAGGCATTTTGCTCCCCCTCCCCACCATTCCAACTCAGGCAAACACTGTCTTGTTTAGTTGGCAGCAAACGACAAAGAACCCCAGGGAGCAGAGGAGGGGGAGAAAAGGGACATCTGTTTAGAGCATTTCTACTGCATGGCTCTCCCAGGCTATTTCTATCTCTTCTTGTCAAAATTTATCAACTGCGTAATTGTTTAAACAGCATTAAAGTGCTTGGAGCAAGAGCAACTGGAAATTGTCCTGCAATTGCCTCTGGTACCGATGCTGACAGCTTGGGAGGGTACTGAGGACAGAAGGGATCCATCGGGCATGGGAACCCTCTGACTGCTTTTCCGGGGGAAAGGCACCACCCTATCCTGCTAACAGGAGAAAAATAATCTGACTTTATTCCCAGTGCCCTTCCCTGCTTTCCAGACCAAAGACTCTCCTCCCTCTCCTCCTCCCCCGACTTGCTGTTACCACACATTTACTCTACTAAATTATTTACAGTAGACACACCGGTTAGGGAAACCATAGCTAATGACAACGTCTTTCACGCTGAAGTATACTGGATCCTGCCCTGACCCTGCTGAGCACTCGACCGGGACCTCACTGTCTGCCTGGGCCCTGCTGCAGTTCCCAGCTGCTGCCAGCAACTTTGAGGAAGGCTGGAGAAACACCGGGAGCTGGGAAAAGATGAGGATTTGTTGCTGCCTGCCATCTCTTCTCCTTCCAGGTGGCAGGGATGGTCCTGCAGAAAGTCCCTGCTGCAGGGTCTTCTCATCCCTGGGGAGGCTACCTGCTCTGGGTCCCTGCAGACACGGGCACATGTGGCTGGATACAGCAAGAGCTGTATCCCGTGCTGGTGACAGTGGTGTGATTTCTTCTTCCAGCATCACCTGGGAAGCAGACTGGAATTTTTTTTTTAAGTGCCACAGTCACGTGGAGAAGGAAAAGCAGCATTCACGTGTGGAGCATGGGCCCCTTTGCTCCCTGCCCCACGGCTGCAGTGACAGGAGATGGCTGCATCCCAGCCGGTCCCTTCCCTCCCAGCGCCCTGGAAGCTGGGGACACACTGCTGGCGGGCAGCAGGAAGCTCACGCCAAATATTTTGACAAGGGGCACTTAGGCGCAGCTGAGACAAAATCCTTTCTGGCGCAGAGGCCAGTGCAAACAGAGCGCCAGCATTTGTCCCCTCTGCTTCCCTCTGCAGACATGGTCCCAGCCCACGGCCACTGCTCCCCAGCCAAGGAGGCTTTGTCCTCCCGGCCCCGGGCATCCATAATTCCTGGCACTTTGGAGCAGGGGTTGTGGGAAGCTGTTTAGATCGGACTTAGGCTTTTTTAATTACAGAGCTGTTTTTGTCATGTTAAGGGGACAAACAAACCTCAGGAGAGCAGGAGGGAGCTGTGTTGCCACCCGCCTGCAACATGGGATGCTGGTGCTGCACGCAGCCTTTGGCATTTGTGCCAAGTGAGGATTGGGTTTTCCAGGGAGCTTCTGAGCCCCAAAGTCCTTCTTCATCTTCTCCTCCAGCTTGGAAGCTGCTGGGACAGGGCAGGGAGGAAGAGCCAGGCTGCCCCCCGCCCTATCCCACAAGCTCATTCCCAGCCCGGCTGCAGGAAGGCAGGCACAGGGACTTTCTGGGCTCATTTCACACATAGGTCCAAAGCTTGGGACCCTGCTCCATGCTCACCAAGAGGGTTCTTGCAACTCAGGCACCATCTCTCTGATGGATGCTCCATTCCTGGCTCTGGTTGGTCACCAACAACCATGGCACTCCTTTACCTCTGCCCTGAAGAGTGGGCTGGCAAGGAGATGACCACCTTCTCTGCTTCTCAGTGCCCTTCTGCTCCCGCTGTGACTCAGGTGAAGGGCAAAGCTGTGAGCTCTCCATATCCAACCCAGCATAAGCTTATCGGTCAGTGGGGTCAAGCATGCGGCCACGTCCCTTCAGGTACTGGTGGGGACCCACCATGGGACCTTGCACACCTTGGCCACCTCCCAGGCACGGTTTTCCCTTGGGCAGGAGCAATGTGGGCCACAGCATCAGCGAGGCCAGGGCAGAGCTTCCAGCACTGCGGTCCCGTGCTGCGGCACCTAATAAATGCCACGTGCCGCTCTGCTCGCCCCACCGCCGCACGCTCCTCGCCACCCCCATCCCCCCCGCACGAAGCGGGGGGCCACAAGGATGGGAAAGGGGATATTTTTATTGTTTCTGACACCGGCTGCCCCAGATTATCATATTTTACGTAGCGAGCCAAAGAAGCATCACTCTGCTATGCTGCAGCTGGGCAGTCTGCCCAGCCCGGCAAGGGGAAGGACGGGAGGAACGCAGCAGGGTGCGGGTGCGTGCACGCGCGGGTGCAAGCGTGCGAGTCCGTGCACATGCAGGCCACGGGGCATGGCTTCATTCAACCCTTCCCGCTGCGGCACGGCAGTGTGCATCCTGCTGGATGGGGCAGAAAGGTCGCCTGCTGCCTGCAAACGTGTTTGTTTTTCTAGTCCAGCTCCTAATTCGATTAGGACTAATTGCATTTGCGAGCGTGGTGGGGGTTTTGGGTGGGTTTTAGGTTTTTTTTTTTTGGCCTTCTCCTAGAAGAAGCTGGATGGCAATTTTCATATTGTTACCCAGCATGCCTCTCCAGCTCCCAGATGGGCCAAGACCCGAAATCTGGGCACAGGCAGCAAAGTTCATACGCTGAGTTTTCCCAGCCGCAAACAAACAGCTCAGCACGGAAAGACGGCGATTGGAGAGCCTGCATGCCTTGTAAAATAAAGTTGAATTTTGATGAAGGAAGCACTCCTGCAATCTGGTTGACCTCATCTGTAACAGTTCCTTTCCATGGCTCTCGGGAACAGGGCAGGGTTATATTTGGCTGTGAAGCCCCCCCCAGGGCCATTGTACCTACCTATCCCCCAGTGCTGTGGGCATGTGGGGAAAAATCAACCCCATCCATAGCGATAAACCCAACAGCTTTGGGGTGCATCTCCTGGTGCTGTAACATCAGCAGCCACATGCTCAAGTTTATTAGCTCCGTCCCTGCCACAGGTTTGGTCCAGGTCAAAGCAGTCCTGCCCCAACCACTGCTAGAGCACAGCCTTGGGGCTGGCCTTGCACAGGGCAATTCCCGAGGGGCACGAGTACATTTGGAGGGTGGGAGGGAAGGATCGCAGGGGTGGGCGCTGTCCCCTGCCAGCTGGCCCTGGTGCCAGGGAACGGTTGCAGTCATGTTTAACTTGCTGCTCTCGAAATAGCCTCAGTTTACATGGCCACGGGAAGGGATTGGATAAGTTCATAGGGGAAAAATCCATCAAACAGGCTTTTTTTTTTAAAAAAAAAGGAAACAAGCCCTGCGTCACAGATCGCTGGACATGAGCAGCGAAATAATCTGCACGCGCTGACCCTGAGTCCATGCTTCTCCATCAGCATCTGTGCCAGCGGCAGGAGCACAGGCCTGGCTGGCCGCACCCTGCGCCCAGGCAGAGGCATCCTCGCTGCCAGCTGCTGGAGCCAGACAAACCTCTTTTTCCCAAACCAGCACGCTGCCAGTGCCCTCCTGCAGGTTTTCCCACCAAACCAACCTACGGAGGCAGGCAGGCAGACACCACCCGCTGGCGACGCCTTCCTCTGCTGTTCAGCCTGTGCCCATCATGGGATGCTCACACCTGCCCTGGTGCTCCATCCCTCTCCTGGGTAGCCAGAGGTGCATGTCTCACACGGCGGGGTTGTTACCTTCTCCGTTTCTTTTTTATTTTGGATGGGTAAAAAAGACAAAAAGTTATAAAAACAACAACAAAAAAGATGCAAACTGCAGCCCAACCCTCCGGTTGCAGCTGGAGCCCAGCTGGGAGGAAAGGGACTTCTAAGGCAGAGAAAAGGGAGGCTCTGATTATTTATTAGTGGCCGATGTTTGATCGTTTGCTAATCAGACCGGAGAACACACTCAGGCTCTCCCGGCCTCCCTGCTCACATGTGGTTCCTGTTGCTTTGCCCCTTCCCCCCCTCCCCCCCCTTTGGTTTTGCTTTGTTTGTTTTTCTGTTAATTTGGTTGTTTTTCCATGTCGTTTTCCGTCAAACCGCATGTTTTTTCCCCTTTCTCTCGCCAGCTGCTGCAGTGACAGACAGGGAAGAAGGAGGGCAGCCCAGAGCCACTTGCCCTCCGCCAGGCCCTTTCCCACCATTGCCTGGGAGGCAGCGATGCCCATGGGGCAGGGCTGGGGCTAGCACCTAGCACTGGGCTACAAGCCCCCGTGCCACCACTGGGACACGGAGGGCAACTCCACTGCCTGCATCCTGTGTTTCTGCCGCCGGAGGGGATCCTGCTGTATTTTCTCTCCCACGCAGAACCCATCCCTGCCTGCATCCCAGTCCACCAGGCAGCGGGCAGAGTGACGGGGTCAGCAGCACCGTGGGGAGCGCTTGAGCATCACCAAAGCTCGGCAGCGGGTTGGAAGGAGAGGTGCAAATGCACACACCCACCCGGCCAAGATGAAGACAAGCAGGTTAGGAAGCAACGGAGGGATGGGAGCCGGCCGGACGCCCGCCCTGGCTGCCTCTCTCCCTCCCTTCTGCACACAAGGCCTCCTCACTCCCATGTGCGCTCTCCGGCTTCTGGCAGCCTTTCCGCCGCGCGTTTCCACTCCTCTCTGGCCCATTAGCAGTATTTTTATAACATTCTGTAATGCACAGAGCCGTGTGCCAAACCTCAAGAGCACATTATTTCCCAACGTCTTTGTTATATCCATCCCCGGGCCCTCTGGCCGTGCATTTCCAAATGCAGAGATGCGGCTCGTGGGGGCAGCGGGAGCCCAGTGCCGTGCTCCTGGTACCCAGAGCCTTCTCCTCCCTGCTGCCTGCTCCTGGTACGCAGCACGGGGCTCAGACCAGGGATGCCTGCTGTGCAAAAGCCCTGGCCCTGTTGGTTGTTGCTTCTGGCTATGCTCGGGCATCTGTCGCTCTACAGGCAGCAGGACAGATGATCCATTGGAGATAAACACGGGGCATCCTAGTTGCTCTCTTGTGCTTCACCCCATGCTCAGCTACCTGAAAAAAAGGAGGCAGAGCAACACGTCGCTGCTCAAAGTCCCCTGGAAGAAGATTCCCTGGAAAAGCGCCACCTTCCCCTGGGGTGATTTGTGCTTGGGATGCTTCACACCCCAGAGATTGGCGATGTGGGACCCTTAGGGATATGCAAACCTATGTGCGCCATTCCTTCTCTCCTAGGTGGACTCTCCATCCCTGGTTACCCAATCCCTGAATGTGCATGGTCCCCACTGCACACACACACTGGTGTCCCCATCTCTGCAGGGCACAAAACAGCCCAGTTACCCCAGTCATGTGCAATGACTTTCCTGGGTGCAACTAGGTTCCTGGATGCGTCTCCTATGATGTGGACCTGGGTGTCAACCCCACCCCAAGGACCAGCTGAGCTACCCGTGTCCTCCCACCTGCCTGATGAAGTGCATCAATGAGACACTTTCTTTGTGCTTCTTTATGCAATATCCTGGCCCGCCCACCATGAAATCCCCACTCCCGAAATCCTGGGGTCCCTCTGCAGCCAGTGGTATGTCCCACTGGAGCTCCCCACTCCTTCTGGGCCAGAACCATCATGGGAAACACCACCAAGAGTGGTCCAAAGGCCAATGCCAAAGCTCTCCCATCCCTCCCAGCAGCTCCTCATTCAGCACAATCTGATCCCCTTTAGCCATTTCCTAAGCTGTGTTCCAGCTCTTGTACTAATCCACATTTTCTCTGGTTTAACTCATAATTTCCCATGTGGCATCATAGCAAATACTTCACTGAAGTCAGGACAGATTACATCGACCACATTTCTGGGCTTAGGAAATCAGTTCCCTTATCAAAGAGAGCTATCAGGTTAATCTGGTGTGATATATCCCTGGCAAGTCCCCCTTGTAGTTTTCTCCCATTTTCCATTTGTCTCCGTATCTTTAATTGTTCCCTTTCCCAAGTGCGCCCCACGGCCCCGCTGCGCTGTGGGGTCAGGCTGTCTGATCTGGGTTTTTCCTTCGCACAGCAGACACGTCGCCACTCCCCACAGCACTGGGTACCACCACTGACCTCTCAGCCGCTAATGAGCCTTGCTAATGAACAGGAGATGTCCCCACCTGGGAATGAGGTGCCTTCAGTGTATTGTTTTCTTTGAAGGTGCCTCCACAGCAAAGGATCATCTTCAGGTTTTATCCTCACTCCTCTCCCGCAGCCTGCGCTGCCCTCGCTCTCAGCATTGCTGCTCAGACCTGGTGGGGTTCATTTGGCATGGACCTCTGCCGAGCTTACTTTAATCTCCCCTGAAACCTGGCTATAGAGCCAGCTCTGCTCTTCTTTCCTCATTTGCTCTGTATTTATATGGCTAACCCCACTTTTCATTTCCTCTGCAAGGTCTTGCTCAGCTTGACTCCTGGCAGGTCTCCCTTTATCCCTGCGCTTGCTGACCCCGATGACGGAGCTCACTTTGCTAATTGACACCCTTTCCCAGTCCTTGATGCTCCTCCGCTCTCTCCCCACATCCTTCCTGCAGCTTTGTTTGCCCAGGAGTGCCCCTGCCTCGCCTGGGGGGCACGCTCCAGGTACTGTCATTTATTCAATGAGATCCCCAGCACTCCCCCATCCACAGCCTCCAGTGTCTCACTCCCACTGCCGTCATCTTTCTTGTTGCCCCAGTAAGAGGCGAAAATGCAGGCACAGGCCTGTTTTCATTTAACTTCCCATGCAATTGAAACAAAACAAGCCCAAGATCCCTCAAATCCCAGGTTTGGGCTCCCAGTGCACTCAGCTGCAGCAGGGATGCTACACACAGGGCCACGCTGCAAACCTCCAGCATTCCACCCATCTCCATCCCCTCCTGAGATACTCCCAAACTCGATCCTCTGCAGCAGCCTGCATACCTCCAGGGAATCAATCACATCGAGCAGAGGCAGCAAAATTGTGGGGGGTGCAGGCTGGGGCTGTGGGAGGCAGCACTGGGAAAAGAAACCTCGTGGAGAACATTAAATTAAAATCCAGGCAATTAAATTAATTACCACTAAAAGTGTCTCACCTGATTAGTTCGTTGCATACTTAATTATGTTAACACCACTGGGCAGTCGCTTATTTATTTGTCACCTGCTCTCCTGGGGCTGGTGACCCATGCAGTGTCCAAGTATGCTCCTGAGCTGCCCAGTGCTCAGGGGAGGCTGTGATCTTCCACCAAATGTGACATGCAACAATAGGAAACAGCAGAACTTTGGCTCTAAAGCCGCACAATTCCCACGGGTCCCTGAGCGGATTGACAGGGATTACTATTAGCGAGGTGCTTAGCAGATAGAAGAGCCTCTGCAAAGTCACCGTGATGCCACAGCTGCAGAGGAGGTGGTTGGAGGCTGCAGCCCCCTCCTGGTCCCCTCAATTCCTCCAAACCTGGGTTGCAGCCACCCGTGCACTGGCACAGCCTGGGACCTCTCTCCAGATGGGATTTAGTTAGCACATCCCCAGAGGACCTGCACAGCCTCCTGCTGCTGCCCATGCTGCACCCAGCTCCTGCCTTCCTTGCCTCCAAACTACCTGTGAACACCTTCTCAGCCCAACAGCACAGTTGAGAGGCCCGTGACTCATCTGCCACTGCCTTTTTGCCTGCCATGCTCGCAGCCTTGACACTTATGTGCTGACTGCTCCCCACTCTTCTCCTTATGCTGCCTTTCAGCTTCTTCCAGCACCCCTTCCCCTTGGCCCATG
Source organism: Psophia crepitans (assembly GCA_013399095.1). Taxonomy (NCBI): domain Eukaryota; kingdom Metazoa; phylum Chordata; class Aves; order Gruiformes; family Psophiidae; genus Psophia; species Psophia crepitans. The sequence goes on along the minus strand of VWZZ01005849.1, from coordinate 6,111 downwards.
TGCCAGGATACCTCCCAGCTGACCCTAAACTATGAGTTGGACACTGTGCAGCACCCCTGCAACTTGGATTTCTTCAGTCCGATCTACAGGTGCAGTAAGCCCCTCCTGCCCAGCTTGCAGGGCTTACACAGGCCACAGCTTGTCCTCCTGTGACCCTCTGCCCCATATCACCATCTGGAAGGAAACACCACCCTGGCTCTGATAGAAGGTGTGGATGGTGAGACAAGGAACAGAGAAAGGCTCTGCTGTGTCCTTCAGACCTGGGAACATACAGTCACCACCATAACACATCCCAAGCTGGTGGGGCTCCCAGCTGGTGCCTCGCAGCATCCTCTGCAGCAGTGACCATCCCACAGGCAGCTACGCCAGCTGGTGCTCCCAGACACCCACCGCTACCGGTTGCAGACGCCGTACTGCGAAACACACAGTTGTTATCAGCTGTACAAACACAGCAGCGCACCAAGCGCACAGCCGCTATCAGCTCTCGGCATCACGTGAAATACAGCACAACTCTTATCTCCCACGCGGAGACCTATGAATCAGCGCATCTCGCATTTAAGATATGCAAAATGCTGGGAAACTTGCAGCTGTCTTCCAACATGCCCATCCACAGAGGCTTCTGCAAACACAGAGCGACTGCCACCACCTTTTCGCTGCCCCTCTGAAACAACCATGTTGCAGTAACCCCAGCCAGGACTTCCCCTTCCCAGTTGCAGTCCCCTCTGACAGCTCAGCCCCAACTCTTTCCACCTACAGTGATAGTGGTCATGGCATTGGGTTGGAGAGAGAAGCAACATCCCTTCCCAAATTATTCCTGGGGCATTATTTAATCTACTGCTTTTGATGCAAAGTTTGGGGCAGGAGGGGTTGACTCCAGCATCCTGCTGCTGGGATAAGTATGCTACAGGGAGCTCGTATGGCAGGGTGCAGCAGGCAACCGTATGTAAGGACAGTATGGGGACTGGCATGGCAGGAGGGGGTCTGTGAGGGGCTAATATGGGAGCAGACAGCATGGATGTGTCCCCTTCAGTGTCACATGCTGGGGTACTCACGTCCCACCCTCAGGTAGGTCTGGTATTTGAGGTGCCAGGAGGATCCCTCGTAGCAGGAGTACTGGCCGCTCTGTGTCAGGTCAACGTTCTTCAGGATCAGGTAGGAACCGTTCAGGTGGGACTCATCGATGTCAGTGCCATTGGCTGTCCAGGTCACGGCTGCGTCCCAGTCCATGGAGCCACACTTCATAGTCACATCCGCACCCACCCGCTCATACTGGATGTGGCTCTCTGTGGGGAGAAAGAGGAGAAAAATAGGTGAGCTCGGAGCCCCATGGGCATGGCTGCCTTGGAAATAGGATCTTACCATCCCATCTACGAAGTGAGAGAAGGACTAGGGCATGGACTGACACTATGTTGGTGGCCTGGGAAACTCCAGTTCTCCTGCTGGTCCTGATAATGATTTATTTTAACCTTATACTAGAGTGAATGAACTGGCAAAGACCAGGGGATCAAGGCTCAAGGCCACCTCCATCTCACAGGATGCTTTCCTCTGACCTTTACCTTGGAGGAGACTCGCCAGGGCTGCATGTATGGCTCACCAGCCACATGTCCCACAGCATGGCCAGACGCTTGCACCAGCAAGTCATTGCTGCTCCTGTACCTACGTGACTTCTTGCAGGATGGAAACCAAATGCACTCATCAGAAACTCCCAGCAGAGAGATGACAGAACCCCAGGACTTGTCACCAGCAAACGTGAGTTATTTCCTAGCGGAGGTGGGAAGCAGGCAGCTGCCTTTGCAATTCCCTGCCCAGGAAATCAAGTGGGAGGATTGCAACCTACCTGTGCTGGGCTTTGGAACACGGCAGCTGCTCAGCACACGCTATGCTGTTTGTCTCTCTGCCTGGCTTTTCTTCTCTCTCTGCAATAACATGATGCCTTGCTGAGCTGCTTGATTTAGCATCTTGCGAGTGGGGCAATACAGCTCATTGGGCACCAGCTGCCTAATTGAATTTTCTCAGGTTTCTGGACTGGAGCTCGAGCTGACATTCATTAATGATCCTTAGCAATTGAATCCTTTCTGTGTTGCTACACTGGCTGTGCAGAGCCAGTGTGTGTCTGTGCGTGTGCATGATGTGGGGTGAAGCAGGACAGGCGGATGAGCAGGGGAAAAGATTCCTTCAAGGCTTCATCAAGCCTTTGTGCACAGACAAGGGGGGTTCAGTTCTCAAAATACTCCTGACTTTCAAAAACACATTTGACAAGGTGCCTTCCAAGGAAACCAAGCAGCCCTGACACACGGGGAAAGTCTTTGCAAGGATTTATAGTGGCTAAAGGTCAGGAGACCAAAGGTGAGAACAAGCGGTCAGATGTGGCAGTAGAAAGACGTCACCGTTGAAGTTCGACAGAGATCAGAGCCGGATCAGAGCTGCCCAACACTCCTGTAACTCACGGGGAAAAGGGGGTCGAGGCAGCGAGAGGACACAGCGTGCTGCTGAGGCTGTCAGGGCAGCCAAATTACAGCTGGGTGCAAAAGCGTTGCAGAACATCATGGTACAGACCAGCCAGGTGGTAACATCATGTCGATAAACGCACGGGGATGCACAAAGGGAAAATCACGCCTTGCTTCACCTACCATTCATAGCTCCAAATAAGCTGTGGCCTCCATGGGAACATATCTTCGAGTTTCCACTTCCACTTCCCTGAAAACATCAGCTTGGTGGTGGCCAAAAATGCAAACGTAACACTGGAAGTTACTCAGAAAGGGATTGAGAAGAAAGTGGAAAGCACTGTATCCTTAACAGCGTGCACAAATCTGTCCCCCTGCCATTAGGACAGTTCAGCTGAAAACGGAGCAGAGAAAGGAAGCGAGGAAGAGCACAGGCTGGGAACAGCCCCTGCATGAGGATGGCTTAACAGACCCAATCCCTTCATCTGTGAAAGAAGACAACCGAGTGGAGACGTGATGGACACCTAAGCAATGATGAGTGACACAGAGAGGATGAATAGAGAAGGACCGCTCGCTCTTTTTCCTAATAAAATAATTAAGGTGCAGGAAATGAAAGCAAGCAAAAGAAAGCGCTTTTTCACACAAAGTGTGATTAAATTATAGAAACCTATGTCCATCAGGCGCTGCAAATATCAACATTTTGGGGAAAACAGTGATTAAATGAATCCATAGAAGAAGACACCACCCAGGGATGCAGAACATCAAGCTGCCTGCTGAGCCTGGGCAGGTTGCAAGCAGCTGATGGTGGGGAGGAATGGGAGAAGCACCCTAGTGCTTGTCCTGCTCCTTTCTCCCTTTCTAGACATCATCTCCTGGGTCCCGTTGGTAGCTGGGACCACATGGCATGATCCAGCAATTCCTTGTGTGAAAGCCTCTGCAAAGAACAGTCCCAGCGCAAAGCTGGCCCTGGAGGAGTTGCTGGCAGGTCTGAGTTCTCCTGCAGATGATCTGACAGGACACCTCCTTCTGATAGGGAAATGGCACCTTTGGGGATGCTATCCCTGCTGGGAAAGTGAGCGCTAAGAACAGATGGGGAAAAATTGAGGTGTACAAGTAAGACGCTGGTGAGATGCCTCTGGATCACCTCAGCCACGGGATCACCTTTGAGAAACTGCGCTGATCAGACAAGTGTGTTTCATGTGTCTTAAAAAGCTTAGAGCATATACTGACAGGCGGAAAGAGGGGAGAACATCTAAGCTGAGGCGTCTGTGTGAGGAGGGGTAGCTGGAAAGGGCCCAGATAAACAGGCAGATAGGCAGAAGTGTGGAAGAAGATGGATGGGTGGATGGATGAATGAATGCATGTGTTTGCAGACAGATGGACAGATGGCTGGATGGGCACAGATGGGATGGAGGGAAGTGTACAAAGATGAAAGGATGGATGACTATGCAAGCGGATGGATGGATGGACAGATGGATGGGTAGATGGGCATATATGGTGATGCAGAAACATGTAAGAGAATGGGGGGATAAGCACATAAGCAGCTCGCTGGCTGTGTATGTGGATGGAGGGATGGGTGGACAGATGGGTGCGTATGTGGAGGGAAGCATGGAAGGACAGATGAATGTCAGTGGGGTTGGGTGGATGATTGGCTGTTTGGATGGCTGTGGAGATGGATGGATGGATGGATGGATGGATGGATGGATGGGCAGATGACTAGGCAGATGGGTGGATTGATAGATACAGATAACAAGTTAGAAGTCCCAGAATCTTACTCAAGTTCTCCTCTAACTTCTTCTATTGCATAAAGGCATTTTCTTTTCCCCTTTCCTGCTGGCTTACAAAAGATCATTGATGTTCCTAGCCTTACACTTAGGGATCTGCTCGGCAGAGACACTGGGGACACTGCACCATCCACCAGCCTTGCATGGAGAAAGGCTGATTGCAGCGATGGGCCCACAGAACTGCCTGCCTTGCCTGGCTCCTGCTTGCCCAGTGCCTAGCCTCAGGGAAGGTTTGAGAGTGGGGAAAGCTCTGGGGTTCCCAGCTCTGCTTCTCAAGACTGTGGCTGAGAGATTATTTGTTGCTGGTGGCAGCAGGACTAAGCTTGGAAGGGGAAGAAGGCACCTTGAATTATTTCCTATTTGTCCTTAAACACAGTGCAAACATGTTGGCATTCATCCAGAAGGGCTAAGGGAGCCATTCCTGGAAGACAGGTCTTTGAAAGCAATGCTCCTTTCCAAGGCAATGATTTAAGGCCTCTGACAAAGGAGAAACCCAAAGCACAGCTTCAGAGGAGGCATTTTTCCCAGACAGGTTTGCTGAGGCTCTTACTAGAGGCGAGCCAGGTCCCCACGTCCCTCCTGCCCTGTGCCAGATGTAGGCATCTCACCCAACCACACCACCATGTGAACACATGGCAGCCCCACTGGCAGGCGTCGCGTCTCTTTGGGAAGGGGCACCATGGGCACAACCCCTCTACAACCCCCCCCACACACTGGAGCCTCCTTGTCTTCCACTGCAGACATCAGTTCTGCTTTAGGATGGGGGCGGGCAAGAGTAACCAGAGCTTTTACTGGGAGCCTCCACATCCCCTTCCCACCCTGCAGCCCACCCAGAACCTCACGGCTCCTTCAAGCAGGGAGGAGAGGGAGGTTTGTCCACCCTCCTGATCATCACATCATTGGTAACACATGGGGTCGATGACCAAGACGGTGCTTGTGCTGCAGGGCCAGCCCTGCTGGATGGACATCAACTGGTGGCATGGGCAGAATGATGGCCAACAGCTGCAGCTCAGGAGGTTCAAGCAGGACATGGAGGAAGATTTAATCTCCAGAAGGGTGGTGCAGCACTGGGACAGGTACGCACAGAGAGGGGGAATCTCCATCCTTGGAGGCTGTCAGGGGTCTGTTGACAAAGCCATGGCTGATCTGGTCTACTGTTGAGAATGTTCCTTTTCTGAGTGGGACACTGGTCTAGACATCTCCAAAGATCCCTTCCCACCAACACTGCTGTGGTCACTGGCTAGAATTGATACATAGAGATGTTTCTCTGCGCCTACATCACTCTGCTTCTCCAAAGTATGTCTGCTTTTTGGATTGGGTGACAGCACAATGGTGAAGCACACGATGGAGATGTTGTGATGCTGCACCCCAACCAGAAACATGCCTCTGAGCATCTAATCCCACCAAGGGTCACATCCTTCGTCGCAGTACAGCACGCCAGCACAGGCACAGCACGCCTTATGGCATAAAGTCCCAGAGATGGAGAGGAGCTGAGGTGACGCATAACAAAGGCAGAAATTACAGCTTTACCCACAGCCCTGAAAAACTGCAGTGGAGGGAAGATGGGAGCCAGCTATGGCACAGACACACAGAAGTCCCAGTGGTGGATCACAGAATCATAGAATGTTTTGGGATGGAAGGAACCACAATGATCATCTAGTTCCAACCCCCTGCCATGGGCAGGGACACCCCCCACCAGACCAGCTTGCCCAAAGCCCCATCCAACCTGGTCTTGAACACTGCCAGGGAGGGGGCATCCACAGCTTCTCTGGGCACCCTGTGCCAGGGCCTCAGCACCCTCACAGTAAATAATTTCTTCCTAATATCTGATCTAAATCCCCCATCTTTTAGTTTAAACAGATTCCCCTTTGTCCTATCACTAC
>VWZZ01005847.1:231082-241334 GCA_013399095.1 Psophia crepitans | reverse complement strand
CAGCATCCCCAAATCCTTCTTCTCAGGGTTGTTCTCCATCCATTCTCTGCCCAGCCTGGAGTTGTGCTTGGGATTGTGCCGACCCACGTGTAGGACCTTGCACTTGGCCTTGTTGAATGATGCAGTTTGCACGGGCACACCTTTCAAGCCTGCCCAGGTCCCTCTGAATGGCATCCCTTCCCGCCAGCGTGTTGACCGCACCACACAGCTTGGTGTTGTCAGCAAACTTACTGAGGGTGCACTCGATAAGAGTCAATATTAGTCATTTTTCAGTAGGGTCCAATTCATAAATCCTGTGCAGCATACAAGCTCAATGTATTTTCTCTAAAATTTGTAAATAGATGGTATTATTTTGGAAACAGATGGTCTGAGTAAGTCCTTGCTGCCCTTTCTCAATGGTGCAACCAGTTCTCATAGCTCTGGAGCTGGAGGTCTCTGTTGTTCTTCCTTTTCTTAAATTCAGGTGTCCAAGCAGTCTGTCTGAAACAGTTGTTGTGCCTACCAGCTCCAGACATGGGCCAGAATTTAAATGTCTGAGGGATGATATGCAATACTAAAGCATGGCTCCTGCCCAAGGACCTCTTAATGACAAAGACCTTACTGGTATGTTCTAACTGGAGATTTACAGAAAGAGCTCAACAGGTTATGGGCTCAGTACAGACCTCACCTCTTCACAGTCAGGAAGATAAATAATTTAAAACTTATAAAAATAAGTTATAAAGATAAAAATTATATATTAATTTGATAAATCAGACTCTGAATTTACCACATATTCCTCTACTTCTGTTAGTGGTAGGAAAAAAAATCCCGGATACAAAGATATTTATTGACTTCATGACGTATCAAATTTTGCAACTTTTGTCTGTCTCCACGGATTGTGTCTATAATCCCTGTGTACATCAATGTTTGTACTACAGAAACATCAATGCTTCAGTATGCTAGATGTGTCATCCTGGATGTATTCAACCAAGACATATATGTTTGGAGTCCAATCACCACTGACTGCCCTTTGGAGAATAACAGGTAACTCCTGAAGATGGTTCAGCCCATTGGAGATCTGACTTAACTGCTTGGGTGCCTTTCCCCAATAACTGGAAAAGAGTCTTGACTGTGTAAGGTTCTAATTTAGGCATCTCATTTTAGTGCCCAAAGCCAAATGGATGATTCTGGGCTTTTATGTATGGGCGATAAGAGAAAGTCCTGCCATGGAGAAGACTGTTTTTAACAGGTAAGGCAAGAAAGAGGCTGGGTTTAATAAAAGATCCAGTGTTTGCGTCATGCAGAACCAGACTCAGTGGCCACTCGTGTCAGCTCCTTTTGGCTTCAAGCTATTTGGATCATTGGTATGCTTTCATCACAGAAGAAGTGAAGGGAGACCCAGAGAGAATAAGCCACTTGCCTACATTCATGTGGGGAGTCTGTGGACAAACTGAAGAATGAGAACAGATCTCCAGGGGCCTTGTCTAATGGTTTAACCACGAGATCCTCATTCCTTCCATGCTGTGACTGCTTGTCTTCCAGCTGTCTTGCACACTCAGGGTCGAGGAGGGTTGAACACATTTGGATAGCATACGACACAAGATGAATCCCTGCCGAGTTTTCAGCCTAAACTTGTAATGTCCTCTTTTGAAGTTTTAAATGAAGTGGAGCAAAAATTTCTCAGCTTTTAAAAGTCAGTCTGGTTTTAGTCTTCTCTATGATGCTTGTCTTCCTGGTTCTGATCAGATGGTGATGGGGAAATTATTGCAATCTTCAACACCATTCTTGTAGAAAATCCAGTCAGATGAGAAGAAAACTTCATGTCTTTCTCTTTATGCTTCTCTTTGCCCCCCTTTCTCTTTTTCTACCTACCTACCAACCTACTTGCCTACCTACCTACCCTCTTTGATAAGTAGGTCCATTACTTTCATCATGTTTGTCTTCCAAATAATAGTCTCTTCCAGCTATACCAAAGAGAATACATATGAAATGATCAAATGGTTTTTGAAGGACACATTAAATAAGTTTTGCAAAAATATGGAGCTCAAAAATACGTAGCTTTCTTTTAGGATATCCAGGAGTTTTGTCTATATAGAAATATTTACTTCGAGATCAAAAATATTGAGTGTGGTGAGGCCCTGGCACAGGGTGCCCAGAGAAGCTGTGGATGTCCCCTCCCTGGAAGTGTTCAAGGCCAGGTTGGATGGGGCTTTGGGCAGCCTAGCCTAGTGGGGGTGCCCTGCCCATGGCAGGGTGGTTGGAACTAGCTGGGCTTTAATGTCCCTTCCAACCCAAACGATTCTATGATTCTATGATTCTGAGATATGGACCAATTAATACCAAGCTGTTCATTGCTTCAGTTCTTCTACAAATTTATTTCCTACTGGTCTCTACTGCCTTGTGTGATGGCCACAAGCACATCCTCAATAAATGGACCAAACACCATTTGTCTTCCCCACGTTGTAAAAGCAAGGGAGAAAAGAAAAGGAACAACCCTGTGTTCTCCATCCATTGGAGTTCAAGGGATTTGCTGGGTTTGCCTGTAAATTTGGCTAGTTATTACGTATGGGACATCTTCAGGAGGTCTGAGATTTCCAGGTCATTCAATTCCTTATATCAGTGCAGGCAGGCAGACAGCAATCTGGAAAAAAATCTTTTGCAGGAAAGCACTTAGGTGTCCTCATGGACAATAAGTTGACCAAGTTGGACTGCATCAAAAAAACCATGGCTAGGCGGTCGAGAGAGGTGAATCTCCCCCTCTGTTCTGCTCTGGTGAGACACCGCACTGCAGTCCCATGTTCAGCTCTGAGGTCCCCAGTACAAGAAAGGCATGGAATTGTTGGAGTGAGTCCAGAGGAGGCCACAGAGATGATCAGGGGTGGGAGCACCTCTCCTATGAGGACACGCTGAGAAAGTTGGGGGTGATTAGCCTGGGAAGAGAAGGCTCTATGGAGTCCTTGTAGCAGCCTTCCAGTACCTAAAGCTGCCTACAGGAAAGATGGGGAGGGGCTGTTTATCAGGGACTGTAGTTACAGGATGAGGGGTAATGGTTTTAAACTGGAAGAGGGGAGATTTATATTAGATAGAAGAAAGGACAGAATGAAGAAATTCTTTATTGTGACAGTGGTGAGGCCCTGGCACACTTTGCCCAGAGAAGTTGTGGAGACCCCATCCCTGACAGTGTTGAAGGCCAGGTTGGATGGGGCTTTGGGCAACCTGGTCTAGTGCAGGGTGTCCCTGCCCATGGCAGGGGGTTGGGCTTTAAGGTCCCTTCCAACTCAAACCATTCTGTGATTCCATGAACCAGCAATGTGTCAATGTGACTGAGAAGGCCAAGAGCATCATGGACTGCATTATGCAGAGTGTTGCCAACTGGTCGAGGGAGTTGATCCTTCCACTCTGCTCAGAACTTTTGAGACACATCTTACCAGATGGTCCAGTGTTTGGCTCCTCAGTACAAGAGAGACATGGACTTACCTGAGTGAAGCCAACGAAGGACCATAAAGTTTGTTTAAGGGACTTAAACACATTTCTTATGCGGAAAGACTGAGAGAGCTGTGACTGTTCAGCCTGGAGAAGAGAAGGCTCATGGGGATATTGTCCATTTATAGAAATACCTGATAGAAGGAGTGAAGAAGACTGAGAGACTCTTCTCAGTGGTGCTCAGTGACAAGGCAAGAGGCAATGTGAACAAAAAAATGAAATGCTGGAAGTTCTGCATCAACAGAACTAAAAACCCTCTTTGCTGTGAGGTATTCAAACATGGAAAGTGGTTGCCCAGAGCAGTTATCTTCACAACTATGCATCCTTTCCTCAAAACTCTCCATCCTGGTGAGGTTTCTTCCTATGACAGGAGTGTCCCAACTTTAGTCTCCTAACAAAATGAAAGTCCCTTTTCCCCATGCTTTTAGGTAATTCTGGGCACAGCAGCTCCAAATGAAAGGACATTTAGGTGGAAGGCAGTGTCAGCTTTGCTCTCCTACCCCCATTTGGAGTTTCAAAATGATACTTTGTCTTAGCAGTGAACTGTAGAGGTGAGTCCAACGGTGAATAAAGAAGACTTTTAGGAAAGACAGTGGCATGGTTATGCTTCAGCTAAATCCAGTTTTAATTTCCTCAAAGTAGATGTCCTAATTTGCAAATTACTGTTCTGTGATAGAGATCCTATGTCCCATATGCAGTTAAAATATAAATAAGTCTCTTGGGATCAGGTGGGAGCTTATTAAAAGTAGCAAACCACATATGCCTCTTTTCTTGCATTCATCATTTGGGTTGAACTGCCCTGGGTTTGGTTTGTACTAAAAGCCTTCGCCTTTCCAAAAAAAGAGGCTCCCACAGTGCCTGAGCTGAGCTTTTTATTTCTGTATTTTTTTTTTCCTATAACTGGAAGGAACATTGCCTTGTGTTTGGGTGGTCAAATATAGTTTGTGCACCTTGGAAGCAACCAAGGGTTGTTATTTTTTCGTCTATCTTTCATAATAGCTGAAATCTCCCCAGAACTCCCCTAGTGCTGAATTCACGGGCTGTCTGGAATTTAATTGTGGGGTCAACATGGAACATTCTTCCTGGAAAAAGAGATGATGAGGTGGAGTAGTAAAGATGGTTAACCAGAAAAGCAAACAAAATCAGCCAGAGACATTTATTAGCATTTAAAATAGAGTCTTGTCAAGTAGTATGCGTGTGTGTGAGTGTGTGTGTTAGGGGAGGAGGGGATTTTCATAACTGGGTGTTTGAGGGAGGGAATAACAGGCATTCAGGTTGGGCAAACAGGGCCAAGATGTATCCTGTAATTTTCATAATGGGAAAATTTGGAGCAGGAGACTTGGGATCTGAGGTAAACTCGATGTGACAGTCTGCCAAGGAAGTAGAGTGACTACACCAAGGATGGTTCGACATGGCTAGAGCAGCCTTTATCTAGTGGGAAGAGATTTGGATTACACTGTGTAAAAAAAATTCTCTTTCTCTCCCCACAAGCACTGACAACAATAGTGCAGTCATTAACAGATCTCACCTGTATCTATTTCCCTATATAAACTCTTGGAAAGATAATGAAGGCTAAAATCCATGTACACAGAAATACATACACACATCCACTAGGAAACGATATTTTTCTACAAAACAGAAAATATAAATAAAAACTGTATTTTGCATTGAAAAACAGTAATGTTGAGTAATTTCAACAGAACAAGAGCTTTGATACCATTTTTGGTGTATGTGCTTGTTTCCAGGACCAGAACTCAATGCCGTTTTGACTCACTTGGGTTGCTGCTGTGCAAGAGCAGGTGAAGTTACAGTGATCAGGAAATTCTGACACAGTTTTGATTCAACCTGTATTTTCTATGAAATTGAGAAGAAGTAACTTATCCTTTTTGGTACAAACCTGTAATAAAAAGACAAAGTGCTGAAGTACTGAGAAGCAGAGGGGCAGGCAGAGAGCTGAGATGGAGAGCGGAGATGAAGTGAGACAAACTGGAGAGGGACTTGGGGGTTCTGGTGGACGAAAGGCTCCATATGAGCAAGCAGTGTGCTCTGGCAGCCCGGAAGGCCAACCATGTCCTGGGCTGCATCACAAGAGGCGTGACCAGCAGGGAGAGGGAAGGGATTGTCCCCCTCTGTCACCTTTTATTGTTAATATGCTTCAGTGCTGGTTTGTTTTTTTCAGAACCGAAGGATCAAGGCCTGAAGAACGAGTCTCCACAGACTGCACCATACCAAGGGATAAATATGTTTTCTTTTTAATTTTCTGGCATTGCAGTATTGAAAGCCAGCCTTAACAGTTGTCCAGCAAGATGGACTTTTTATTGTGCTTGTTTAAACTCATTAATGAGAACACTGCTTTTAAAAATAAGTATAAGAAAATACCAAAATGAGCAACGCCTCAATTCCTCTCTCAGTCCACTCCTTTTATCCAACTTCTTCAGTCTCCTCTTTCCAGCCCTTTCCCTTCTCTTTGATCCATTTCTATTACCCTCTGTATATGTCGTATTTATTGATTGCCGACTGTAATTCATGAATTGATAAGTCTGGGAGACTAAGGACTGAACAATGCACTTTTTTTGGCACATCTCTAGAACATATTAGCTCATGGTGAGTTGCCAGGAAATCAAAGGGTGAAAAGTGGCCCTTTGGTTGACAAAACCTGGTCTAATGTTTTTTATTTTCTTGCCAGCTGCTGAGTAGCTTCCACTGAGGAGTCATCATCAAGTCCCAAGGGGATTTCATGGAAATCATAATCAATCATTCTCCTGTTTCTCTGTTAAACCTTCCAGCATATTGCTTCCTCTTTCTTACATTCCTCCAACTCTGATGGCAGCTTCCCAGGACCAATAAATTCAGGAAATTCAGGAGCCTGTGTATCATTGAACAGAAGTGTCCACTAGCACTCATAGGAGACCTTCTGCCCACAGACAAGGGGACCATGGCCCCAGGGGCATTCAGACCCATGCTTACTCTATGCAATGGCTATCAAAGATCTTTCAGACTCTTCCCATCAGGCAGAACCTCTCATTTTTTATCCCTCCAAATGCACAACTTACAATGTCTTTACTTTTCATTTATTTATTAAATGTTTCTCAGTGTTTTACTGATCTTTCGGGATAGCAGATGCTGGAAACCCCTTCTACACACAGTTGCTCAAGGGCTGAATAGACACTAAAGTCACCTTTGTGTCTCCCATATTTATTTAAATTCTAGTGATTCTTTTCACCTTTTACGCAGAAATAAAGCCACAAAATTGCTGTTGCTCCTGTTTTCCATTGTACATCTACACAGGCTTTTCTGAATTTTTGCAGCTTCGTTTAACTTGATCTCCCTTACATATCTTTTGGCATGGGCAATTCCCCGCTCGATTTTTCACCGGTTATCATTTTGGATTGCTGTTGGCTGTCCATACTCTTTACCTCTTTTGGCCCCTTTCCACAAATCCTCTATCCTCATGGATATTCTTGGCGCTTCCCACTTGACTAGGATCTGTGAATTTCATTCATACTTGTGTTCATTTCTCTGCCAGATCATGAATGAGGATGTTAACTAACACTGATCCATGTGGACATTCCACTAAACTCCTTTCCCGCAATGCCATGTAATATTATGCATGATTCATTACCCTCTGTTCTTTGTTTTCAGCATTTCAGTTAATGACCGGGCTGTGCAGCTGCTCACAGAGAGGCTGATTTTAATTTAGGTGGCAAGAACAACTTCATGAGACGTTGTCTCACATGCTTTGGCACAGACCAGATATTTTATATCTACTGTAATCATTTTAATCTTGTTATTCTATTATAATAAAAAAAAACCCCAACAAAACAAAAACCCAAACCCAAAACCATTAAGTCCATGTGTGTCTGAACTTAATCTCTGTTTATACTCATGTGAAGTCAATGAAAAGCACAGCTAACTCAAAACAGTAGCTTCCCCCCACCTCTCGTTGTAAAGAGAAGATTGAGACTTTCATGAACATCATAGCTCAAGGTTGCTGTAGAAGTCAGGGCAGGGTTCTGTGTGGAAAGGGGTTGATTTCCAGCGTATGATACAGCAAGGGCTCTGCACCTGCCTGAGATAAACTAGTCGAGTAATGCCCTTTATAAACTCTTCCCCAACAAATGCAATCTGATTTTCAAAACAGGACTAAATTCAGTTCAAGTGTGTTTTTGTGACTGGAGAGAATGAAAAATAGAGATCAGCAAATAGATAACAGGAAGCGTGGGTTGTGTGGGAAAAAGAGAACATGCACAGTTTCTTATCAGGTTAGCATGACCAGCTTGCTTAACTTTTTAAAGGGAAACCCTTTCTTGCTTCTGTGTCCATACCTCTGCCTTCTAAGTGTCCGGCTGCCAGCTCACTGTGCCCATGCCTGGACTGGGTCAGGCACCTGCTGCTTTTATGAAGTTCTGCCTTAATATTTCCTATGCTTCAGTGATAACAGCAAAATCTCCGGAGTCACCCTGAAATAATGCCTTCTACTTTTTAAAGTTATTAAAAAAAACCCTTTTTTTGGTGGTTTGTTTTTGGGTGTTTTGTTCTTTGTTTTTTGGTTGTTGGTTTTTTTTTCAGTAAAACCTAAAGTCTTTCCTCTCAGAGAAGTCTACAAGATTTCCCTTGTAATAAACAAAGAAAACATTTGCCCTTAAAATAAAATGCCATTCAACAAAGAGATTCCAGGAAAACTGGCACCTCCGCATCCCTCGTGTGTCACTGCTGCTTCCCCCAAATGAAGCAGTGATGGGATGATGAGCTGCATGCTGTCCTCCATCCTTCATTTCATCACATCTTTTGCCAAATAAACTTCAAGGGGATAGTCTTTAAGAATGGAGATCAAATAAGAACCAGGAAGTGTGAATAAAAACTTCATTTTCTGATCCCAGGCCAGTGGAAAAGATGTCTATTAATTTATGAATGAATCAGATTTGTGCTGGAAGCCATTTACCAAGAATGTGTTCTTGGTCTCTTGCTTCGTGCTAGTCAAAGCAAAGTCACCTATTGATGTTGAGCTGCATCTAGGCCACCACTGTTATGCTAACCCTAACGTTAATCCAGGCCCTCAGCACAAATGATTCACAAGTTTCATTAGAGCGAAAGATCTGCTAAAACCTCCAGACAATTCCTCTGGAGAGCCGAGAGTGTATTTAGATTCAATAGACATCTGTATTTGGATTCAAATTACATTCTTAGCTATATTTCTCCTCCCACCAGTTTTAAATCCCCAGAAAAGCATAACTTCAGCAAGGAAGGCTACAGACAGGAGGAAGATTTACAAGCCAGATGGTGATACTTAAAATAAATAACAAAAAATGGTGCAAGATAATTTTTCCTCTCTTTCAGTGTGAAAACATCACCACCCCTTCCTCCTACTGTCTCCATCTCAAGATGACTGAGTATTCTACCCTCACTAAATTCCTCTGCACTAATTAAACACCCTTTCCTAGCAGTGCTGGAGACATTGGAAGATACACCTTCTATCACTAGAAAGCAAAGGCTTGTGTTCATAGAAATAATAAATGGAATGGATAGAAAAGTTCTCCCTGCTGTCCCCCCAAAAATAAGTTTCTGGCTTTCATTAAAAAAAGAATGCAAAAATGCAGGACTTAAAAAAAAAAATAAATAAAAAATCTCTGGCTTTTGGCAGCCAACAGTTTATATTTTCAGTTTATAACAAATGGATTTTGGCAACTGAAATCCAAAAACACTAGTGGCTTTGAACAAAATAAAACAAAAAGTAAACCGGCAAACCACTCAAAAATTCTTTTTTCTCCAAATATACCTTTTTCTCTTCAAAAGTGGCTTAGGATAAAATGCTTCATTTTGCAACCACAAAATATTTGCTTAAAAAAACAGCAAAACCTTCATTTCTGGCTCCCATACTTTGCTTTCATGAGAGCATCAGAACACATCTGGGACTGGAGAGCTCTGCTTGGGACCAGGGCTTAACGCTGCATGTTGTGCGTTGCAAAATCAGCCTGTGGCTCATCATGAGGGAAACTGAGTGAAATTATAGGTCTTGTGTAATACAACGAATCCAGCTGAATGGTCTAATAATCCTTTTTTTGGCACTAACATCTATGAATTGATAAAACATTGTGAACGTTTACAGTGAAACTGGGAGGACTGTATTTCCTTCCATATTGTGGTCTCTTTGCATGTCATTCATCTGATGACATGCAGATGTCTGAAATTAAGCGGAAGAATCCTGCGTTAGTGTTGCTCAGAAAACACAAAGTGTTGGAAAGCAGTTCTTTGTCCAAAAAAGAATCTCCTTGGTATATCCTAATGCCACCTGCATGTACCCAGTTCCTGTTTGGAGACTGGGAGTGTGCTGGGGGTAAGAAGAAAAGAGGTCCTTCAAAATTTCCTGTTAATCATAAGACACCTTCCTGCTGCAGCTGGAGTAGCAGCACTAGAGGTCTATACTAACTTAAGCCAAAGATTTACTAAAAAAAACCCCAGCAAAACACCCAACAGTGTAAAAATCTGTGTACATTCATTGCAGTTTCCTCAACACGATGTAGTTCCACATCCTCATCACCAGAGGCCCAGGCGTTGTAAACATCTGTCGATTACTTTTGCGTAGTCAGAGCATTTTTAGTGGCTAGGCTTCAGCAATGAAATGCTCTTTCAGAAGAACCAACTCTGAGTCTGATCATGACAGCACTCTTAGTCTGATGCTCAGCCACCATTCTGTTTCCAAAACTAAGGCGGAGATTTGTAGGAGGAAGCTACAACTTAACATGAGCCGGCAGCGTGCGCTGGCAGCCCAGAAAGCCCCCCGTGTCCTGGG
>VWZZ01005847.1:205729-230771 GCA_013399095.1 Psophia crepitans | reverse complement strand
TGTCCCTGCCCATGGCAGGGGGGTTGGAACTGGGTGATCTTTAAGGTGCCTTCCAACCCAAACCATTCTATGACTCTATGAACAGTGTTTTGCTTTGCAGTAGAAGTGCAGTTTGGTACTGAACCCCACAGTCACCTCATTTATCGTCTGCTGGCTCATTTAGTAGGATGGCTTGGAGTGTGCAAACTGCAGTCTTTTGGGAAGAAATCAAAAGGGCAGCTCTACTGCAAGCACCAAACATATCCTTGCTAAGACTCTCATGGCAACAAGAGGTTTTCAGTCTGAAGTAGAGATGCCTAAAGAGACACCTGACTGCTATCTTCAGCTGCCTCACGGGAGTAAAGGGAAGTTGTAGACAGACTCCTCTTGGGGGAGAGATAAGAGTCAAAGCAACAGACACCAGCTGAAAGAAGGAAAATGCCCTTTAGATATTAGGAAATAAATAATTCATTGTCATGTTAGATACTGGAAGACAGGCCAAGAGAGGTTAGGGAATCTCCATCCCTGGACATATTAAAAACTTAACTAGACCAACATCAGCAATCTGATCTAAACTGAGTCTTCACTGAGTGGGGAGTTAAACCTGACAACTTCCAGAGATCTCCAATGGCAAGGGTCTGAACAAATTATTAATCCTTAAGCCAGTTTCATCCCACACAAGCAGGGGTTATGTTTAGTCCAGACTCCAAACTAAATTGAGTCTGGAATAAAATCCTCAAGCCACACATAACGTATTTATGGAGACCAGGCCATCACCTTTTTTGATGAATTCATCTCTTTTAATTGCACCAAATAACAGTTATGGTAATATACAAAGAGACCCAAGTTTTCAGTGAGAGCAAATTTGTCTGTATCCACTAGAAGGGTGTCCAAAAATCCTAAAGGAAAGATTTCTGGAAACTGCTTGATAATCCTTTATCAAAGACCTGATAATTCAGGCACGGTATACTTTGCAGTTTGCTCTTGACAAAAGTCTATCTGGCCATAAAGCATAGTTTGGCATCTCTGTGCTACAACAGTGGAGATGTTCTAGGTGCTTAAAGTCTATAGAGTGACACAAACCCATTGGCATTCTGTTTTGTGCAGCGTGAAGCACCTGATGTGGCAGTTAGCAATAGCAGAGTCCCTTGTGCAGAAGAGGCTGGCTGCCACCCTGCATCGGTCGTGCATGCTTTCTTGAAGCTATTATAATTTCTGAATGTTACTGCTGTCACAGAACAGTTGCACTGAACTCCTGGCATCTGTCAGACCGAGTACTCAGCATGGAAACCTTTCCATGGATACCAAAGAAAAAACAACACATAAATAGACGCTCCCAAAAGACGTTCCTACCTGAATATGGAGAAGACAGAATAAGCTTTTCTATGAAGCTCTCATTTGATCAGAGCATTTGAGGACAAATGCATGAGTAAACCTATTAAATATAAGGGATTGTTGGATCATGCCCTTCAGTCCTATTGTTTCTTATCAGCGCACCTATTCCATAAAGCACTGAATAATACCCCCCGACACCCAGAGGGACACAACTCACTTGATATCGTCTGCAGAAGCCAAAGACGACAGATGGGCTTAGATTGTTCACCATATTATGTTCGTATCAGTGATGTGTCTCACAGTCTGTTTTATTAGTCTTTTCACAGGACTCCTTTCAACGTCCTTTCACAATATCTCCTCTTGTGAAATTAATAACAATCAACCTCAAATTTAGGGGTCTAGTACTGAAATTCTGCTTATTTTTTTTTCTCATCCTAATTCTACCCCCTTACCCAGTTATGTCATATTTATAAAATTTTCTTCCAAATTAGACATAGATAAATAATAGTAGTTTTTTGTTGGTTTGGGGTTTATTTTTGGCTTGAAACATCAACCAAAACATTGGAGGGTACTGTGTTCTGGGACGAAACAAACCAGAGTCTTATGCAGAGACTTTGGCAAAAAAAAACCAGGAGGTCAAAAAGCTGATTTGGGTCAAACCGATAATAGGTGTTTACAAGACACAGTTTGCTGTCCTTTTAGCTTTTGAAAACAGCATCTGTAAAAACATCTGTTTTAAAGAGAAATGTCAAAAAGTAGCATTTAAAAAAATGTCAGAATTGAAAGCTTCAGCCAAAATGCTTTTCTTTCCCTCAGACAGTTGACAATGAGTTAAAATAATCCAGCTATATATAAATTACTGCTCTCCACCTCCTCGATTTTTCCTAAGTAACACTTATTTTGGCTGTTGTAACCTCTTCCTCACTGTTTTTCGGTCTTCAGGCTGAAATCTCCATGGCAGACTAAAAAAGCGCAACATGGATTTGCTGATAACTTTTGGAGAGAACTGAGGCTCACCTTCCCCCCAGAATCCCTGTTTCCCCCCACTTTCCCTCCCTCTCCCATCAAATTCCTGGCTCTCTATGGTCTGCAGCATCCAATTCACTGACAATGGCTAATCTTTCTCCCTCACTGTCATCATTTCAGCTCTAACTGCCAAACACAGGCTACACAAACAAATAAAACCCATTTTTTTTCCCTTTCACTCAGCGGGGAGCTCCATAAAGATTCCCTCATTAGCAAACACATAGCTGCCAGCGATGCTCTTTAGTAGTTCCCTTTCCCTCAGATGCTTTATGGCTACAAATGAAGACTGATGACCGGCCAAAATCTCCCCGCTAAATAACACACACAAATGAAATACCTTATTTGTCTGACCACTCCCAAGCTGTAAAGAGAACACAAGCATGGCTATGCCACCTCTCTGGTAACTGCACCCTGGGCTGTAATTACCTGTGCATCTAAATGCAAATGACTGCAATGACAGGCATATCCGTCATCCCCAAAACACCAGCACTACTTGTATTTTGTTTATAGTGGAAGGAAAGGACACATCTGCTTCAAGCTGTTCTGTTGGTGAGATGTTTTCGTGAGGTTTAATCAAGTCATTCAGTAGTCTCAAAAGACCAGTGACACTGCGTGATACAGAATTTCACCTCAAGTACTGTGTTCAGTTTTGGGCCCCTCAGCACAAGAAAGACATCGAGGCCCTGCAGTGTCTCCAGAGAAGGGCAATGAAGCTGGGGAATGGTCTGGAGCACAAGACTAATGGGAGCAGCTGAGGGAACTGAGATTGTTTAGTCTGGAGAAGAGAAGGCTCAGGGGAGACCTTATAGCTCTCTACAACTACCTGAAGGGAAGTTGTAGTGAGCTGAGGGTCAAGCTCTTCTCACACATAATTAGTGATAGGACAAGGGGGAACGGCTGCAAGTTGTGCCAGGGGAGGTTCAGGTTAGAGATGAGGAGAAATTTCTTCTCGGAAAGGGTGGTCGGGCATTGGAACGGGTTGTCCAGGAAGGTAGTGGAGACACCGTCCCTGGGGGTGTTTAAAGAAAAGTTGGATGTGGTACTTAGGAACATGATTTAGTGCTTAATAGGTGGTAGGGAAACAATTGGACTAGATGATCCTGGAGGTCTCTTCCAACCTTAATGATTCTATGACTCTATGATGTCACGGGGTGAATTTTTGGAATTCGGTTTCCATGGCAACACATAATGCTGAAGAGCAAAGCTATATGATTGCATCAATCCATCAAAGACTATGCAAACAAATAGAATCATAGAATCATAGATTATCTCTTGGAAGGCACCTATAAGGACCATGAAATGCAACTCCCTGATTCTCACAGGATTACCTAAAACTAAATGCCAAATGCTGACTCCTTGAGCTTCAGAACAACATAATGAGCAAAATAGTTCCTACCTGCTACATATCCAACAGGCTTCACCTCGAGAGAAAAACTCAGGTTAATCTTTTGAGGAACAGAACATTTTTGATCAAGGGTATGAGTTGAAAGGCTGATGGAGGGATCACCTCAAGGCTTGTATGCAGATGATTTCTTTCTTTTTTTTTACACACTTGTAGATAACAGAGGTTTTTTGGTTTTGGTTTTGGGGTTTTTTTTTTAATATTTACAGCTTTCTTAAAGAGAGAAGAATATAGAGATGCCCAAGAATATAGAGATGGAGAGGACTTGGACCTTACTGCAAATTTCCTCTACACTTCTGGCCATGTGTTTTGAGCTTCTTTTATGGCTGCCACTCTGTGGTCTTTCTTGCATATGTAAAGAATACATTCTATATCGGAGACTAGGTGTTTCTAACAACTTTTACGGTATCAACTGAAAAAGACATTTGATCTCAAATGCATGTTCAGGAAAGTAGGACTGTTAACTTCAGAGCTGAGGGATGACATCTTTCCAGGATTCAGGAAGAAAGAAACCAGAACATGATTTCCCACGTTTTGGCTAACTTTAGGAGAGTCCAAAAGGTCAACCTAATGAAACTGAGGTCAAGCTGTATTTAAGACCTTAATCAGCATTTTTAATGAGAATGTGAAATTTTACAGGGAACAGATGTCATAGTATTTCAAAGACAGTGAAGTTAAAAAACAAAAAGGAAGTGACTCAATCAAGGGAAACCATGCATGAAATCCAGGGTTTTCAAGCCTTTAGGGCAAGTTTTACTTTCACAGACTACCCTGCCTTTTTTTATGACAGGTTCCATGTTAGTTCCTCCTCAGACACTGTACAGGTCAACAGGACTACGAACCTCAGGCTAAAATGAGTAGTCAACTGCATGTTTAGTTGCTGGCCTGGGTGGAAATCTTGGTTCTTTGCACTTAGCCTGGAAGAAAAAAGGACTCCTTTTTGAAAATTTCATTTTGACGTGCTTGCAGATTGATTGTTGCTCTAAGGATGCTATCTTGCCATGACACATTTACGAAATAGCTCAAAGTTTTACTACCCAACTAATTTTCCAAACAGCAGTAAAAAAATCCCAGTATTGTACATGTCACCTCTATTTACTCCTTTTTCTCAGCCTTACACCTCGTTAACTTTTGATTTGTGCCCAGAAGCAAACACAGGACATGAAATTGCTCCAGTGAGTCTTAAAGAATACTAAGTAGTCCTTCAATGTTGATTTTGCTGTCTATACGCATTAGTTTCAGGGCTCTGGCCTCTGGATTTGGGATGATATGACAATAATACTATCAAGACAGGTATGATTGTACGGGTCAGTACGTATCTTCATTTCACTTGAAGCTCTGCCTTCAGTATAAACATTTCTAGATAAAGGGAATTTTAGGACAAAAGGTTTTTCTTTCTTGCTTGTTTCGTGTTCTTTGGAAGAGCATTTTGTTGGAAATTATTTCATTATTGAAGACTTTAAAAGTATAAATCCTTTGTTGCTAATGATGCCTTACTTCTAGCTTGCATGATGAGATCAAAGCCTTAAAGAGATGATTGTAAGTTGATGGCAGGAACATTCTTCAAGTTTGCAAGAGAACCACTTATAAACCCTCAGTCAAATAATTTTGTCCTTCCAATAAAATAGAATGCTTTTGGTAGAAGAGACTGAAAGCAGATGCAGTAGTTTTCTCAGATTGAGGAAAACAGCTTAGCAAGAACTAGACCTGGCTTGGAGGCTTTTCTATGGAGCTCTTGAGGTATAGGGGCTACTTCTAAGAGGTCATAAAAAGCAAGCACATTGTCAATAAACTTAAACTCTCTATGTCAGGGATTACAGCTCCACTGCAAAATGTGTTTGGGTCTACAACTAAGGAAAAGCTTACACACTGCAAAATTATTAAGCCTTCTGACTGAGTACTTCGGTCACCATGGCAACCAGGGAAGTCTCAGCGTTTTATCCTGAGTTCCCTTTTTGTTCCATTAAAATACTCATGCGTTTTGGTTTCATCCCACTTTATAGCAAAGAATTATTTTCTTCAAATGTCAAAAACTTTTTGCAGGACCGGACCAGAAAAAACATTTCCTGCCCAATTCTAAAAATACAAATTGTGAAGCAGGAATCCTGCCTCCTCAAAATAAAATAAAATAATGTGCTTCATTCCAGTCAATAAAAACTCACCTAAAAACATTTCACTGACCTGTGGGCTGGATATCACTGGATCAAACAGATCAGTTAAGCGCATCCTATCCAGAAATCTTGGTTATTGGACACATTTGTTATGGCCTAGGTAGGCCTGATACCCAGCTGCTAGAAGGAAAAAAAAATTGACATCCCTTAGGACAAAATATTGGAATGACATAGATCAGTTGTAGTCATGGAAAATAACAGAGGAAGGAAGAGGGTATGGTCATGAGGAGAAAACATTCGGATTAACACCATACCTCCAAAGCACAAACACTACTGTCATTTTTGCATGTGACAACAGATGTTTGGCTTTCATATATTAGGAGCATTCCAATGAGGAAAAGAGGGGCCTTTCTTAGCTGGGTGAGACATTTCCAGAGTATCAGTTCTCCTTCCTTTTTCTGGAAGTCTTCTATATGTTCTCTAATTCTATGAATCTTTCAGAAAGAAAAAGGTGACACGATAGGTGAGACAGTTTTCATCCAAAGACTAAACTGACACCAGCACTTCAATCTGAGGAAAAATAACTGAAATGGCATATAACACATCATAAATTGTACTGAGAAGCTGGGTAGGACACGTATTCTTTCTCCTTACATCAAAAAAAAGGGTGAGGAGACATCACATCTGTGAAATTATCAAACATATTATGTTTAAAAACAAGTGAAGCAGAGAGTTCATTTCATGTAAAGAGTGTTTCAGTGGTCACTGTTGTTAGCACAGGATATTGGGGAATAAAATACAATATGGTCCTAAAAAAGTGGATTGGAAATATTTGTGGGAAAAACAGTGTTTGGTGGCTGTTAGACAGGATGGACATGACCTGCATCTGTGGAAGTCTCCAAGCTCTTCATTATTGGAAGCCCTTGATCACAAAAAGAGTCAACGCTACACAAGCACTGTACATTCAGAGACTGCCTATATATCTGCTACAGACCACTGGTAGGGCAGATAAAGATCTAAATATAAAGGAAATCTTGGCTAAGAAAATGGGCTGTTTTCATGCGTCTGACTGATTGGTCTTGTGGACATAGTGCACCATTTTCTGCTCTTGGTCTCTCTGACATGAATCAAGTTATTTATATGGACTTCCTTGGAAGATAGCTGCTCCAAAATCAGTCTCAGGTAATGCAAGCCACCTTCTACAATCTCACATTGAATGACCTGATCCAGACAAACCTGTGAGCTTCTCCCATCTCCATAAAGAACCAAGTCAGGCCCAGAGGAACAATTCTCCATATAATGCTCGAACCAGAGATCCACCAAGTTCTTAGGGTATCTTTCTGTTACCTTCACTCTGAACTGGGTCATGGAAACAAAATAGTTTACTGGTCATTCTGCATCCCAAGCAGGAAAAGATTAGCATAAAATGTAACAACAATGATAACATTTGGACCTATCTTTTTTTTTTATTACCCTTTTTTAAAATATTATTTTCAACTGCTTTTAATTAAATGCTCAAATCCTTCCGGTAGCTTTAGAACCTAACCCCTCCCTTCCAAGCACACACAAATTAAAGAATGCTTTCCCTGTACTTAATTCATTAAAAAACAGGGACATAAACTAGAGGGTTTGGATTGCCTTTTTTTTTTTTTCAAGCTGAGACATTCCTCATTTTATTATTTTCCCACATTTTTTAACTACTGCATAAAGGGCTCCCATCTGCAGATGCATTTGAAAAACACAGGTCACAAATTCTGGCTAGCAGTCCAGCTTGTAAAATGTTCCCTGACCTTTCAGACAGAGCAGTACAGTATAGTTATTTATATAGATTTTTAATTTTTTTTTCTCTTAGGAAAAAAACCAAAAACTTTTGGTGCAAAATGTGTTTTGCCAACTATGCTGCAACAAGTAGATCTGGCATTTCCTTCACAGATGTCAGCTGATGCTTTTCCTTCAAAATCAGCAATATTCTTCTGATTTACACCATGTGTGGATCCATCCTAAAGTAACACTCCGAAAAGCATGTGGAATTCATTTGTGTGGGTACGAGTGTTTCGTTTGGCTTGGCAACTTTCTTTTGAAAATGTACGTGTTGGACTATCTTCAGGGCTTTCCAGAAGTGCTCAGAATGGATCAGGGTGGAAGGGGTGTAGGTGTCCTTTATGACCTTTCACTGCTCCTGGATAGTCTGGGTACAAAGTCGACCTTACAGTATAAACCTAAAGGTTGTATTTGCCAAGAACCACTCAACCTGTGCACGCACCCTGGGGAACAGAAGTGAGGAGAACCACTCGTCGTGGTTCACAGGTGGGAGATGGCCATGCTTCTCGAGGTCCCCACCAGTACTTTGTGGGGTGGAGCAAGGTGAGGTGTGAAACTAGGTTTCAGGATGGCCCAGTGATGACATCCTGCTCTGGCTTATTTCCCCCACAACCATGGACTTGTGTACCTTGTTCCAGCTGGGCTCTAGCTAGTACCGGATTCGAACTTCTTATGCTACCGGTGAAGCTCAAGAGCTGCCAGCTGGCCACCGGTACTCTTATTTTTCCAAATTACAGTGCCTCTGTCTAGGAACTCATAATTGCCAGAGTTCAGTCGGACAATTAGCCCAGGGTGTACATAATGTATTACTACAGTGAATCCCATTGGAAGTTTAGGAACTGAAACAACAGATTTTGGGATGTGCCTCTACCTATACATGGCACCTTACACAGCATCCAAACTTGCATAGCATCTCTTAATACTCAGCCAAAGAGTAGAGCCACAATATTGCCCCTATTTTAAAGAGAGAGCTGAGACTCAGCAGTGGAATTTATCTGGTCAAAATGTAGGCATCATCCTAAAGTAGATTGCAAAAACAAGTCGGATGAACTATGCTTTAAAAATATGACTTGTCTCCATCGACTGAGGTAGCAGCCAAATGCAACTAGTGAAGTTGTGGATGTCTGCATCACAGACATATAAAGTTGGGTGAGATGAATCCCACCCAAAGTGAGTTGGCAGAATCACATGATGTGTCTGAGAAGAGGTATGCAGATCTCCAACACTCGAGTGTTACTGCTAATGCATTAGCCCATCTTCCCCACTGCATAAGCAGAGAAAAAATTATATATGGAGAACACATTTTTGGAAAGCCCAGAAGGGAAAGTTTCATGTAAAAGGGGGTGAGCAGTGTCAAGGTTTAATTTCAAGAACAGGTCAGCTTCAGCAGCCGAGTGGTCCTCGATGAGCTGGCCTGTGAGGTGGCCTGACCTAGTCTCAGGTGAGTGAATGGTATATGGAAATCATGTGAGGAGAGGTGACATCACCACACATCTGCGGTCACTGTCCACTTGTGCCATGGAAAAAGTCTTCAGCTGGCAACGCCCCTAGCCTGAAGAAGAGAAGCCTGAGAGGGGATCTAATCAATGCTGATCAATATCTCCAGGGGGTGTCCAGAGGAAGGGGCAAGAATCTTCTCAGTGGTGCCCAGAACAGAAAGCTCTTTTTCCTTCCCCCCTCCACTTTAGAACCAAGTAGTTCTTCACTGGATCCAGCATGTTGAAAAATGGAAGTTCTCTTCTGGTACAAATTCTGGTATACACTGATCAGGGAGTGACAAATTAAGCTAACAAATGGAACATTTAAAAACAGGCTTGATACACAGTTGTTGGGCTTTGCTTTTGGGGTTTTGGGGTTGGATTTTTTTTTATTTGATCATTTGTCTTTTAAAGATGTCAATATCTTGTATACTTAGCAATAGACACTGTGAGAGGTCCACATTTCCATCACAAAAAGGTGGATGCCTGTGCCACGCTAAAATTCTCTGCTCCTTATGTGGGTTTTCGTGGCGGCAGTAAATGATGGAGAAAACTTTCACTCATCCTTTGCTCTTCTGTTTTGATAATAAATCCAACCTGCAGTGGTCATTTTTGGTTTGGAGAATTGTTACTGAAAATAGTGTAAAAAATTAGATCCGGATAGTAGCTGTCAGGGGATGTATCAGATTTCTCATTTTCATCGGAGGGAATTGCAGGTAATCATGGAAACACAGACTGGTTTGGGTTGGAAGGGACCTCAAAACCCACCTAGTTCCAACCCCCTTGCCATGGGCGGGGACACCCCCCACCAGCCCAGGCTGCCCAAAGCCCCATCCAACCTGGCCTTGGGCACTGCCAGGGAGCCAGGGGCAGCCACAGCTTCTCGGGGCACCCTGTGCCAGGGCCTCAGCACCCTCCCAGGCCCCCCCTGCTGCCCCCCAGCTCAGCTCCAGCTCCCCTCCTGCAGCTTCAGGCCCTTCCCCTTGGCCTGGCCCTCCCTGCCCTGCAACCAGCCCCTCTCCAGCTTTCCTGCAGCCCCTGCAGACACTGGGAGGGGCTCCAAGGGCTCTCCGCCCAAATCAAGTATTTTGCTTCATTTGGCTTCTCCAAAGCCCAAATCAAGTATTTTGCTTCATTAAACTTATCTGGAAAAACACCTTCCATTCTAAAAATGACCCGCTCAGGTAGGAGAAAGAAGAGGCAGTCTTGGGTTTTGGTTCTGAGCTAAATGATTAAGGTTCATTTTTCAGATCTCTTCAGAGCTGTATGCATCGGAGATAGAGCACAGTTTCTGTAGGGTTTGTGAGTTGTCACTGATTGTATTAATTATCTAATAAGGTGTGAATAAGTGGCTCTGTTTGCTTCCCAGTTGGGTGCTGACCAAAACTAGCCTGTGGGCTCAACTGGGAAAGGGAAAGGTGCAGATCTGCAGAAATCTGTAGTGTTTGTAGACACTTCCCACATTTTCCTGGGAAGCCATTAAGAAATACATCAGGAAAATGTCTGTATAAGTACCCAAAAGAGGATTCAAGTAAACAGTGAGTACTTAACCCCCTCTTCTGCCACTTAATATTGTCTAAGTGCTCTTGTTTGCCTGAGGGGGTTTCACAGCTACAACTCACACATCGCCTTGCTGGAGTTCTACCTCTGACTGTAGAGGCACACATGATTTTTCTGGGTCTAGAAGGAGAGCAAGGAAGGAGGAGCAGAAGAGTATCCAAGAGATTAGGAGTCTCAGCAGGAATATTCTGATTCCTGGACTTATCTCCCTGGCCTGCTCCTGCAGATTGCATGCAAAATTTGCTGAATAATTAAATAATAATCTGGATAGTAGGAACGTTCATAAGGGATAGTTAATCTGTTTTCTTTTGTCCGGCTTTTCTTGCACTTTTTTTTTTTGGCGTGCTCCCAGGAGGATTATTAGGAAGCGATTGTGCCCAAATACTGTTTAATCTGTGACATGCTTGTTATTATCCAAACACTGTACTAAACCCTCACAATGAAGAGTGGAGCTGATAGTTAATTTTTAATTTAATAATAGTAATAAAAAATACAGTCATTAAAATCTCATACAGCAAGTTCTACGTTTGTGTGTCTCCAAAGTTTAACACTCAATAAGCAATTAAGGAAGAAGGCATAAAACCAGAGACATTAACAAATAGTCTCAGTCATGGTTATGTGTCCCTTTATTTGTTTTTAAATATGATGTTGCCATTTGGGGTCTGCAATTGAACTATCCCTCCTTGTTTCTCCTTTTCCACTACAAAAAAAAAAAAAGGATAACTCAAAAAATCCTGCTCTATTCCCATTAATAGGAGTCTAATTGCCTCTCTTTCAAATTTTCTCTGGTTTAGTGCTCATATTGAAAAGGAATAAATTCAATATGAGGAAGGACACAGATATTTGTTTATGTATTTATTTATAGATTCCAGCCCTGGCCACAGAGCCATGAGAATGAGAGCTAGAAATGTTGTATCATAATTCCTGTTTTCCTTTACAGATATTTTAGTTTATGAAATAATAGTGATGACTTCAAGAAACCACGAGTAAACTCCCCAGCCAAGATCAGAGCCCAGTGTGCTGGGTGCTTTACAAATAAAATATTAGAGACAACCCTTGCTCCAAAGAGCAAAATGATTTGGCTGGATGATACCCAACGAAAGAAGCAGAACTAAGGTCATATCTGCTTGCAGGAATGCAGACAGATTTGGGATCCCAAAACTTCTTGGCCTGAAGACAGCCCTGAAGCAACTGCAGAATAGCCGTTTATGGTAGGAATAGCAAATAGTCACACCTCTTCTACATATTTGGCAAAGGTGATAGGTCCCACACAGACACAGCCTTTCTCAGGGCAGCCATCAGACACAATACCCATCTTGGCTTTGCATCAATGGGTGTCCAGATTTCTTTACCAAAAGAGAGGAAATGTCTGGCTTTTGAGTTTGTCCATTCCTAATTTGCAACGTAATACTTAGCTCACTTGGGAACCACCGCTTCAGGGTAAAGGGAGTGCTTGCTTTTTTGGCTTCAGGAGTAGCGGACAGCTTGCAGAGGAAGATACCTAAATGGAGGCAGCTACATGGAGATGCCTGCATGTGTCTTGGGAGCACACGTTCCCATTATCATCAGTGGAAAGCTGGGTTAACAGAGTTTAGAGGGTGATTCAATAAAAGCAACAGTGTAATTCACTTTCCTAACTTTAGAAGTCTAGTAGTATTTGAAATACGTCAGGATATGTGCGATATGCACACAGGGCCACCAAATTTTATACTCGAGCTTAGTGAGACCCATGTCTTCCTGCAATGCCAGCTGGAAGGCAAATTAGATTCCCTAGGGCATCTCATATGGACACTGAATGCCGAGATATGGTCAACTGAATATCCCTATGATTGTCTTCTTTAGGAAGAACTGCGTTGCTGTCTGCATCCTGTTGACCATGTTGACTAGCTATCCATTTTTACAGTGGAAGAGGGGACTTTCAGCACACACATAAACACCGAACTTAAGTCTTGATCCATGAGATAAATTTTATTTTAAATATCACTTCTCCTGTTTGTATCTGGCATCATGGTATGCTGGCTACTAGAAGATGAACATCACAAAAACTTCCTGTCTCACTGAACTACTGTGTTTATTTTCTCTTTTGTTTAAACCAAGAGACACACAAGTTGGAGTGGTGCAGAGAGTGGAAAAGGAAAACAAGTGCAGAATAAGGAGAAAAATGAAAACTCATAGAAACAAAGATATGCCCACAGTGAGTAGTTAACCTGTGGAATTCACTGGGACAGCGTAGTTTCATGTTAAATTAAACTGTAGGTTGCTGCTACAGTATGATGCAGAAAACAACTGAGGTGACAGAGGACAGATGTCTGGAGTTAAAATAGTAAATTAAAAAAGAAATTGACTTTGAAGGTCAAGTAAAGCTCCATTCCTCAAGACACATAAGCTTTCCTCTGTTAGAGGAGTGGGAATAGGAAAGTGTTTTCCTCCAGACTAGGGTATTTCTTAAGCTGCAGGATGCTGTTAAACTAAAGGATTTCCAGCATCACCCTCTACAGTAGCTGATGTCAGCCGTTTTCTGAAGAGAATAATAGAGCAGAGGGCTGTTTCTCTGGTCCCGTGTAATCCATTGCCATTCCTAGACTACAAATCTTGGAGACGTACATACAACTGATAATTAATAAACAAAACTGAGGTCTCAGACGACAGCTGATTGGAGTGAAAGACCCATGTTGCTGGTTCGTTGGGATGCAGCTGAGGCTGTTTCTCCAGCACAGTTTTCTCACGAGGCTAGCTGGAGCGTGTGCTTAACAAACCAAACCATCACACAGACATTTTCCTCAAGCAATCATTTTTTTTCACCTCTAAAGATGAGCTGAAATGTGTAATTACTCATCAGCTTCCCTGCCTCAAAGCAAACTTGGAGACTGTTGCACTAATGATAGCCTCAAATTAGAGACTGAGAAGAAGGTAGTTAGAATCATGTTGCCAAAAGAAATGAGGAACAGATTGTGTGTTCAGGAGAGCATTTTGCAGGTACAGCTACAAATTAAGACCTCTGTGATGTCTGAGGAAACAGTGAGTCAGTCTGTTGACTCTCACAGAAGGCTCAATTTCAATATTGTCACTGTGGGTTTGCATCACTGTTAGAGCTGCTCTGTGTCCTTGAAGGTCCATGTTCCTACCGACCTGGTGTACCACATCACAGGGACCTGGATGGAAAGGTGGAGTGTTAAATGGAGTATCTTCCCCTTATTCCAGCCCTTCTTGGCATCTCTTCTTCCTAGTGAGTGTATGCCGTGGTGCATCTTGGTCACTCCCACAGAACAGTC
Organism: Psophia crepitans; assembly: GCA_013399095.1. NCBI lineage: Eukaryota > Metazoa > Chordata > Aves > Gruiformes > Psophiidae > Psophia > Psophia crepitans. Next base: position 216,787 of record VWZZ01005847.1, on the reverse strand, counting down.
ATTCCCCTAAGTCCCGTTAACTGGAGTTTTCAGTTTGGAAGACAATTTGGGACCAGGTGCTTAGGGGTAAAGCAGGCCAAATTGCTTAATGCAGGAGGAATCTGATCCTTAGAAAAAGGTGCTGAGGTCAGGAAACTGTTGGAGGCATTTGGAGACCACTATTCTAAAGCTCTCACAAGTGGCCTGGACCTGAAGGCTGACCTACAGCCCAGGCTCCAGGTGATGTTCTGGCTGAGGGAAGAGTTTCATGCTCCACCAAATCTCTGGAAAAGCTCACTCATTCTTCATGAAGCATCCCATGAAAGCTGTGTTCCCCTGCTGAGGTGGTAGAAGGAAGCCGTCTAAACAGAAAAGACCGCTGGGGCCTCTGCTACAGTGTGTTTATCTGACGGCAGTCCTATTCCCATTTTTGCACTCTAGCTTTCTTCTGGAGAGTCCCTATGGAGGCACAGATCAGGTCTTGCACTGCCTCATTTGCAGAAAAGCTGAAAATACCAACAGGACAAATAACAAGAGAGATCTTTACTTAATTTTGTTCCCAGAAATTGTTACTAGATATACAGTATCGACTGGAGAAAAAAACATGCTTCTGACGTTACCTCATGATTTACAAAACTCAGTGATTTCCAGGTGATGAAACCATCTTCCACCAAGGGCCTCAGGAAACTCATTCTGCAGCATGAGGCACTGTAATAGCTTATATCCAAGAGGTGATGTAGCAGCACAGAAAGCTCAAAGAAGTACCATAACCTAAGGAAAACTTAGTACGTGAAGTTTCTGGTTATTACCTAATTAGGCTTGCAGCTAAGACAAGGCACTTCCATTCTCTTAACAAATTTACAAGGTTGGTGAAAACTTAATACCCAAATGTCCATTTCCAACTGTTCCTTCAGTTACTACCTGAGCCAGAATTAAGGGAGCAGCATTTTTCCATGCTTTCCATAGCCTAGTACTTGTTGCTTCTGTTTTTTGAGAGAAAAGATATGCAGGAACAACAACTACGAGAGGAACCGCAGTATATGTTCAAGTATCAGTTGAGGATTTGTCAGTGCATCTAATTTTATTTGAAGCAAGGATTTTTTGCCTATATTTAGGCAACTCCCAAGCTTCTCAGAAGGCTCCACACATCACCAGAGAGTTCATAATATTTAAAATGTCATGAAAAGATGGACAGACACATTTAAAATTAATAAGAGCAAAAACTTGTAGAAGTTGCCACAGAACAAAATGTCGTATTATTAAAAGTAATAGATTAGACGTCATTCTAGGAGAAGAATCTTGACTGTCTACAGCAAGTTGCTATTCTTGGCAGTTCTTCTGTAGGCTGCTAGTATTGCCTCCAAGTGGAAGTGTAAGTTTATCAGGAATACAAACGTTTCTCCTTGTACAGTGCCTGTTGTCTCGGTATGGTGTGACATGGTACCAGATACGTCTGTTGGCATGAGTACATGACCTTTCTCTTCTCAAGGTCTCAAACGTAAGCAAAAAAGTTGGGCTGCTTTGTTTCCCAGCACAGAATCAATTATTTTGCTGTCTAAATCCAGGATGTCTCCTCATCACTTTGGGATGCAGCCATCAGACCTGGAGGTCAGAAAGGATGCTTGCTTAGTGTTGTAATAACTGTGCCGTTAATAAGCTAAGGCTCTTAACATTTTTCAGATTTCTGTACTATTTTTCTTGTCATCTGATAGATATCGCTCATATTGTCCGGATTCCTAAAGTTATTTTTCCCCTTTAAGCTAATGTCCGCATCTCTAAAGTCAAGTGGCAATGGATGAAGACTCTTAGGCTGACAAACCATCGAGATCATTGACTCTCCTCCAAGGGGATAACAGCCCAATGTGAGCTGACCTTCTACTTCCCGTGTTCACGTTATACTGTTGGCTGGTTCAGCCATCCAAGGAAAACTGCCAGCCATAGCCATTCACTTGCCAAATGCTTGGTCCGCCAGCTAGGAACTCCTTTGCCAAGCTCCAGTTGTGATGAGTTCCCCGGCACTGATCCAAGCTGAAAATAGGTGCAGTTGGATCCGTAGGCCTCTTTCTTTGTATTTATTCAGTGGGGGAGGAAAGCAAGAGAGGAGGAAACAAAGCTGAGTTTTACACAGACATTGTTACAAGTCACAGGAGAATCTCAAAAGGACTGGAAAGAGAGTTTGACTCAAATGGAAAAACCCTAGAATCCAGATGCTTATCCAGAAGCCTTTGATCTATCAACATGGAAAATCTAGGTCAGGTTTTCAGACTCTTCCTTGAAATTTTTGATGCTTTTTTAGTCCTGACTGAAAGCCATCCATCTCTACGTACTTCTGTCTCTCAATAAAATTAATAAACAAGGAAGGCAAAGAGTAACAAAAATGTCTGAATGTTCATTCAAATTCTGGGTGTCTTTTGAGGTTTCTTGTCATTTTGTAGCTAATTAATCTTTAATTATTGCCAAGTTTGTTCACAGTGGGTTTCCCAAGCTGAACGTATCAAGAAGAGTAGTAATAATTCCAAAAACATAATGTTTTTACTGAAAATGAAAAAGACATTAATTAATGAGTAGAGTAGATGGGCAAAGGAAACAGAGCAAATGCCATTACTTAGACTCTGTTATGGAACAAAAAATTGTGAAAGGAACAAAGATCTCATTTACATAAGATCAAAATTAATTTTCCCTTTAAAAGGAAGATGACAATCAATTAAATGGCATCAACAGTAATTGTAGAGGAATAAATACAGTGCTGAAGAGGAAAAGGGAGAGAGAAGGAGGAAAAACAAGAACAGACCAGACAATATCTAAAGGATTTGGGTGAGATTTGCTACCTACTCCTCCAGCTGTTTAGAAGGTATGGAGGTTATGCACATATTACAGAAATGAAGTACTGATTCCTTCTGTTGAACTGTACTGTAATTGCTTTTGTTGTCATATAAGAAGGGATCCTGGAATGATGAGTTCAGACAAAGATCTCTACACTGCAAACAGCTAAATTTATGTTAAATAAATCACCCTCCTCTGCAGACATCCGAAGTTGAAGAAATTATTATGATCATCTGCACTATATTGTACCATGAACTGTGTATGGGATGTCTAGGAAGTAAGAGATGGGGTGCTGAGCATAATCATATGATCTAATCTCATGGATACTCATGAGGTGACCAAGACAACTGTAGCTTTCACCATAAGTCCATATTTCATAGAATCATAGAATGGTTTGGGTTGTAAGGGACCTCCAAGATCATCTAGTCCCAACCCCCCTGCCATGGGCAGGGACAGCCCCCACCAGCCCAGGCTGCCCAAAGCCCCATCCAACCTGGCCTTGGGCACTGCCAGGGAGCCAGGGGCAGCCACAGCTTCTCGGGGCATCCTGTGCCAGGGCCTCTCCACTCTCACAGGGAAGGGTTTCCTCCTAATATCTAATCTAAATATCCCCTCTTTTAGTTTAAACCCATTCCTTCTTGTCCTGTACNAAACCCATTCCTCCTTGTCCTGTCCCTCCCCGCCCTTTAACCAGCCCCTCTTCACCTTTCCTGTAGCCCCACTTTAGGTATTGGTAGGCTGCAATTAAGCAATTATATTTCCCATATATATGGGCAATCCCACTTTCTTCCCTTGAACTCCCCTATACCTGATGGCAATAAAACCAGACTGAAGGCAAAGTTTCACTCAATCTGATAGACATACAATGCCATCTGCCAAAAATGAGATAGTATCTCAGAAGTGGTGGCCAGTGGAGAAATTAGGATTGATCTTTTCCTCTCCCACCACTCAATGATATACTTTTCATGTCCAGTGACAGAGATGAATATGTGAATGAAAGCAGAAATCCTTTCTAAACAGGGGACAGAAGTCTGTAGAGTCAAACCGTGGAGATGAGAAGGATGTGGGATGTGTGAGCAAGACAGCCCTGTGGCTGTAGGAAAGATTTTCTTCTGGTGATCTTCTCCTTTCTAGCCTTTGGCACTGTCTTGGTTTAATCCCAGCTGACAACTAAGCACCATGCAGCCACTCACTTTCCCCTCTGGTGGGATGGGGGAGAGAATCAGAAGAGTAAAGGTGAGAAAATCGTCAGTTGAGATAAAGACCTTACGTGATTTTAGTAAGCAAAGCAAAACCACACACTCAGGTAAGGAAAAATAAAGAATTCAGTAGCCACTTCCCATTGGCAGGCAGGTGTTCAGCCATCTCCAGGAAAGCAGGGCTCCATCACACTTAAGGGTTACTTGGGAAGACAAATTCCATCAGTCTGAACATCCCCCAGCCCCCTTCCTGCTTCTTTCCCCAGCTTTATATACTGAGTGTGATGTCATATGGTGTGGAATATTTCTTTCGTCAGTTGGGATCAGCTGTCCTGGCTGTGTCCCCTCCCAACTCCTTGTGCATCCCCAGCATACTCGCTGGCGGGGTGGTGTGAGGAGCAGAAAAGGTCTTGGCTCTGTGTAAGCACTGCTCAACAATAATGAAACATCTTTATAGTATCAACACTGTTTTCAGCATAAATCCAAAACACAGCCCTACAACTAGCTACTATGAAGAAAATTATCCCGGCCAAAACCGGCACAGGCACTAACTCTCTCTCTCCTGGTCTCAGTGGGACAGAGGCCTAAAGAACGTGCTGCTCTTCACAAGAACCACTGCAACATGCCAGGTTGATGCTCTCATTGAGAGAGGTCCTTCACAGATCTACTAACAGAGAGACTTTCTCCAGAAGGAAAGGCAGATCAAAGAGACCGTAGTTAATTTTATTTATACAGTAGTACAAAAACTAGAAACAGCATTTCCTTACTACCAAGAAAGTACCATGCCTGTTTCATTACATTGCTCCCAAATGTAACTAGAACTCCAAAGAGAAATGTGTAAATCTGTGTAAGGTTAGGCCACATGCCATTTGCTGTCTTTTGAGAGTTACAATAAAAGATTCCCATTCATCATACAAAGTAATCATATGAAAGCTTTACCTGGCAATATTTATTCTTTATCAAAGTTAAGAATTGTTTTCTCAGTGTATTGACCTGAAGAAAAACAGAATAATAACAACTCTTCAAGTTCACACATGCTTTAAAATAGTAGTCATCAAAAAAACAACTAAAAATGGGGAAAAGGGAAAAAAAAACCAACCCAACAACCAGACATTATTCAGATAGAAGCAGGGAAAGCTGAAAAAAACTCAACAAAATATTTTGATTTAACTGGCAATAGTAGCAAAAACAAATGTCCATAAGATTGCGGTTGTTTTCTTGGATATGTTTCTATGGTATGAAGTCAAATTATCACTAACTGCCAATTGGCTGATGAATTTATTTCCAGAAGTTCAAGTTTCTCACTGGCTCTACTGTAACATTAAAGTGTGAAGAGTTTGCCCAAAGAGCCTCATCAGAGGAAGACGAGTGGGCTGGGTCTCAAATTGCTGCACTTATAAGGTCTTTAAGAGGAAAATTATGTATGAGGAGGTGGTGGAATGTGTTGAAAAATTAGCCCAGGGAGAGTGTGTTGATGACATCCAGGATTGGGATTAACAATGGGGCCCTGTTGTAAATTGGAAATACTGCCCTTCGAGCAGCAGTGAAACTAAGGAAGTCTGGTTTACAGTGGCTCTTTCCTGAGCAGATCCTCTGATGCCTATAAAGGGTAAAGTTGTTCTTCTTTATATTAGGGAAATTATTAATAAGATTTATCTCCTCTGTTTGGTGGGATTTTGCTGCAAAATCTCTGGGGAATCTGTATCTTTGAGTTGCATCTGTCAAATTTTGTTGACACTAACTGTTGTTTTTAAAAAAGGTTGTTGAGGGGAAGAGCAAGATGAAGAGATGTGCAAACAGATCAACGGACACAACTAGACAGTGCAATTGGGTGTATTTTCTTAAGAAGCCAAAAGAAGTTAAAATACCGTGTGACAGGCAGTGTTCATCCTGTGTTTTGTGTGAACAACCAGATGAAATACCTGGCTGGTGTATGGAATACTCTGCACAGAGACACTGCTGCAAGCGGTGAAAAAAACCCCATGTATTACGTGTCTTAAACCAAAATCGCCTTGTGCACTGGATAGGACAGGGCCATCTGATGTGCTCGCCACTGCACCACCGCAAGGAGCATGTGTCACGTGCTCAGGACATGGTGCAAGATTTTTCAGGTTTTGGTTCCCTCCAAAAGCTCTGTAAAAGCAGGATGTTGCAGTGCAAAGCTTGAGGCAAGGTGCTGAGGAAATCTGATATTTCCCTGTTTGTAACTGCAGGGGCCTGATTTCCCTCCAAACCACGTGGTTATGAACATGATGACCACTGCTTTTTCCTATTTTAGGGAAGTCAGTCTGTCTTTTCTGTCTTGGCTCCTGAAACCTTACTTTGACACAAAGCATCTGGCAGAAGCGGGTTGAGGCATCGTGACACCATTAACAGAGGGAGCGGGGGGGTCTGGCAGACTACGAAGTGATGCTACCATCAAGAGTGTTCCATCCCAACAAATAAGTCAGGCAAAAATGCCTGTGTGGATGAACAAATTGCTCCAAGTCAAACTCAAACACAAGAAGGAAGCATACATAGAGTGGAAGCAAGGATGGGTAACCTGGGAGGAACACAGAAACATTGAGCATCCAGGGACACAGTTTGGAAAGTCAAAGCCCAAATGGAACTGAATCTGGCCAGGGAATTCAAAGGCAACAAGAAGGACTTTTGTAAGTGCATAGGTGACAAAAGGAAAACTAGGGAAAATGTGGGGTCATTGCTCAGTGAGAGAGGGAAAGTAGTTACACAGGACATGGAAAAAGCTGAAGTATTGAATGTCTTCTTTGCCTCAGTCTTTATTAGCAAGACTGGCCTTAAGGAATCCCAGGTCCCAGAGAACAAGGGAAAAGGCTGGAGCAAGTAAGAGGTACCGTTGGTGGAAGAGGATCAGGTCAGGGAATACTTAACAAACTAGAAGTGTAAGTCCATGGGCTTTTATGGATGCGTCCATGAGCACTGAGGGAGCTGGTAGATGTCATTGAAAGCCACTCTTGATAATCTTTGATCAATATTGGCCACTGGGAGAAATGCCCAAAGACTGGAGGAAAAAAAAATGTTATTCTTATCTTCAAGAAGTCCAAGAAAGAGGATGCAGAGAACTACAGTCCACTCAGCCTCACCTTGATCCCTGGGGAGGTAATGGAGCAGCTAATCCTGGAAACCATTTCCAGGCATGTTAAGGACAAGAAAATCTTCAGGAGTAGTCAACACTGCTTCACCAAGGGAAGGCCATGTTGACCAACCCAACAAACTTCTACAATGAAATGACTGGCCTGGTAGACGAGGGGAGAGCTGCGGATATTGTCTACCTAAACTTCAGTAAGATCATCGACATTGTCTTCCATTAAATCCTCATAGAAAACCTGTTAATGTGTGGGCTGGATAAAAAGACAGCGAGGTGAGTTGAAAACTGGCTGAATGGCCAGGCCCAGAGGTGGTCATCAGAGGCATGAAGTCTAGCTGGAGGCCAGTAAGTAGCAGTGTATCCCAGGGGTCAGTAAAGAATCCAGTCCTGTTTAACATCTCCATTAATCATCTGGATGATGGGGCAGATTGCACCCTGAGCAAGTCTGCTGATCATGCAAAACTCCAGGAAGACAATGGGTGGAAGATGACAACATTTTTGGAAGTAAAGGTAAGAGCTGTATGACTGAGACTTTCCTGTCGGATAAAAAATCTCATCTCTACTTGTCAGCATGAACAAGAGTCCATGCAGCATTGGTACTACAATACTTTGTCACGTAACATAACCATGGAGACTTTATATCCGTGTATATAACACTAAGAATGGGAAACTTGATGTCAGTTGTCCATATTCAGAGAGACTCCTCTGTGCTACTTGTTGCAAACACCCCAACTTCCACACTATGGGCTGAATGTACTTCGAAGTTGCTGAAACCTCAGAAGGTGCCTTCATACTTGTTAAACAAACAAACCTGGATCTGCCTTGGATTTTAGAAAAGACAAAAATGTCAAAACAATGAATAGTTATTGCACATTTCTCATTTTGGACTCCAGTTTTACTCCACAGTACTGGGAATGATGGGATTTGACAGGGCAGCAAAGAGTCATGGCAAAGCCCTCAACCTCATATTTGTCCTCACTAAAATCTTTCATAAAATAAACATACTGTAATTCAGAAACACCTCCCTCTTTGGCTGCAATTTCCTCAATGGTATCTAGAAAGATGGGTGGTGATGTTAGTTCCCTATGCTCGTTAATAACACTACAAGCGGTGTGGGGACAGGAATACGGGGTGGCTCAATGACTTGGTGGAAGGACACTTTACCCTATTGCTACCAATGGCCCCAAGGTAGTATAAGGAGGATGGTGTCACGGGGAACACTATAAACTAAGTGTGGAGAAAGGTTTTACAGTCAGCATCAGACTTGCAGTTTCCTCAGAGTCAGATATTACAGAAACTTATCAAATGAAGATCTGACCTACTTGTACCAGCTGAGCCTGACACCCTCAGCATTGAAACACAAGCCTCTGCCACTCTAAGGATCCAGTTCACTGAGTGACAGACATAGCAGGCTGTTATTTTTGGGCCCATAACCCACTTTTTAAGAGCCTAATACATTCACATATGCCAGCAGGAAGGCTGCTGCGTTGGTCTGCCAGTCCTATTTAGGGGTGCAAAATCCCCTTCACTGATGGGACAATCATAAGCAAAACAATTTCAAATGCTTCAAAAGATATATTTTTTTTTTTCCATAGCCAATCTAAAACGGAAAAAGCCTCACTCAGAGATTGGATCAGATTCCTCACTCAGCAAAGGAAAAACAAGATGACATCCAAACCTCTTAAGTCTTTTCACACATGGAAGGCCTGGCAGCCAAAATTCGCCTTCATCATTTCCACATTCAGCTTTCCACACGCTGAGCGTTACAGAATAGCACTTTTTACATAACACATATCCCTTCATGAGTAAAAAAAAAAGAGAAAGAAAAGTAGAAAATCACATACATCGGGTACATCTGCCTGGTTTTTTCAAAGATCCCTGTTGGATTCTTTTTTCACTCCCTATAAAAAGATGTTTTCTATCAATATTGGAGGTAGCATTGCCTCCTGTTGTGCAGTTCATTGGCCTTACCCCAGGCTTGGTTGAAATCAGTGGTGAAATTCTCACTACCTATTCAGTGAACAAAATTCCACTCTTTTCAGTTATTTCATTTATATTGGCTACCAAGTTTCAGAGTTCTCGGTATGCCGGTATAATCCCAGATAATTTTGCGTTTGCATTTTAGCCATTCAAAGCCTACTCCTTCTCCCACCTCCACATTAACATTTTTGCTGCGTTCTTCATTTCAATGATTAGCAAAAGTTGGTGGAGTGGGGAGAGGATGTATTCATACATTCGTTATTCATATAATCAAATTATTTTCTATGGGATTGCTACTTGGTGAGAATTTGGTGAGGCCACACCTCAAGTACTGTGTCCAGTTTTGGGCCCCTCAGCACCAGAAGGACANGCCTCTTCTCACAGATAACTAGTGACAGGACAAGGGGGAATGTCCGCAAGTTGTGCCAGGGGAGGTTCAGGTTGGAGATGAGGAGAAATTTCTTCTTGGAAAGGGTGGTCAGGCATTGGAACGGGTTGCCCTGGGAGGTGGGGGAGTCACCATCCCTGGGGGTGTTTAAGGACAGGTTGGATGTGGTACTGAGGGACATGGGTTAGTGGGGAATAGGTGGTGGGGAGACAGTTGGACTAGATGATCCTTGAGGTCTCTTCCAACCTTAATGATTCTATGATTCTACTTTTTTTTTTGTATCCTGTGACAGCCTGATCAGAACTGCCATCATGTATCATAAGGTCATGGAGTAAGCAGAGAAGTCTTTCCACACAAGGATCTCATGGCCAGGAAGTTGAGTCTTGTCAAAGTCAGTAGGAATCTAACTTGGTTTTATAAAACTTGACACTTCTGAATCTCCACACAATGAAAAATCCTCAACAGCCTACAGCAGAAAATGGGGAAAATCTGGATCAGTATGAACAGAATATTGAACCATGAGGCTAAGGCTTACTTACAGGATGGATGATGTCCCAGTTCCCATTATATAGGTGGGATACAGCATTTAAACACATTCATACATCTGTCTATAAACACACACAGGCAGATGTATCAGCAGTGAAACACCTGCAAAAATCAGCAACCAATTTCCAAGTTAAAGGCGTTTTAAAGGTAAAAACGTATTCGTTATATTGGCAGGGTTTTGTAACACAGACTGATATTTAAATCGAAGAAACTTCTGGGAAATCTGGCAGTGCTAGTGATCTGGGATTTCTTGTACTTTCTGTTCTCACCTTTTCATGTCCTTTCCATGGATCTAAATCTCTGCTCCACTCTAAACCCAAAGAGATTGCAAAGCTTTGAAAGGTCCGGGGACCCTGCTCATGTCCACAACAAAACATCTGGAAAACTTCACAATATCTTTTGATCCTGAGAAATCACCCTGATAAGCAGAAAGCATGGATTTGGCAGAGCAAGATGATATTTAAACATAAAACAGATAGCAGGTGTTAGTAAGTTTCTGCTGCTTTTTCCACATTGCATTCTGCTGTGTTGTTCTCACCTGTCCACTTTTTGCAGTATTGCTGACTGCCACGAGTCCTAGCCATGATCTGCTAAGCAGGAAAACTCAAAGAGTGACTGGAACAGAAACAGAAATAAGTTAACTGTCAGTTCTGGATTTGCTGTGCTACTTCAAAATTAGCTTTATGCAGAAATATATCCACAGCAAATCGAAGTAACTTAATTGGAGTGCTAATGACTCTGAAATCACCAGCTTAAATACCAGAGTTGCTTCTAGGAGTATTTCCAAGAAGTGGGAGACCTGACTGCAAAAGCGACAAGAAAATATGTTGCACAAAATATCTTCAGGAACATTTCTGGGCAAAAAGGCAAAAGGTAGCCTTTGTATGCAGGGGTCAGCTTTACATTTACAGAAAGGTAAGTGCAGGTGTATTCTTACGTCTGGGGTACCTGTGCTCCAGTTACGGTCAACACAGATCCAGACACTACCGCAAGCAGAACCTGGAATGATTCAGCTCATTTACCAGTGGGGACTGATC
>VWZZ01005847.1:170535-205674 GCA_013399095.1 Psophia crepitans | reverse complement strand
TTTCATGTACACAGGTCTTTAGAATCATAGAATCACAGAATCTTTAAGGTTGGAAAAGACTTCTAGGGTCATCAAGTCCAACCATCAACCCAATCCCACCATGGTTACTAACGCAGGTCCCACAGGACAACAGCCACACACTGTTTGAACCTCTCCAGGGATGGGGACTCCCCCACTCCCTGGGCAGCCTGTCCCAATGCCTGGCCACTCTGCTGGGGAAGAAATGTTTCCTAACATCCAGTCTAAACCTCCCCTGGCAGAACTTGGGGCTGTTTCGTCTCATCACTTGTTGCTTGAGAAAAGAGACCAACACCCACCTGGCTACACCCTCCTTTCAGATAGTTGNGCCCCCATCAGACTGAGGCTCCAGCCCCTTCCCCACCCCCTGCCCTTCTCTGGACACGCTCCAGCCCCTCCATGTCCTTCTGGTGCTGGGGGTCCCAGAACTGACTCCAGCCCTCGAGGTGCAGCCCCCCCAGAGCCCCGTGCAGGGGGACGGTCACTGCCCTGCTCCTGCTGGCCACCCCACCCCTGGTACCAGCCAGGATGCTGCTGGCCCCCTTGGCCACCTGGGCACACTGCCGGCTCATGGCCAGCCGCTGCCCTCCAGCACCCCCAGGGCCTTTTCCTCCAGGCCCTTTCCAGCCACCCTGCCCCAGCCCATAGAACTCCTGGGGTTGGTGTGACCCACGGGCAGGACCTGAACTTTGTTGAACATCACACAGTTGGCCTGGGCCCATTGATCCAGCCTGGCCAGACCCCTCTGCATTGGTAACATTGGCGATGCACCAGGATTTTTGGGATGCCCCAGTGGATCTGTAGACACAACACCACTTGGGGCCAGAAGGTGGAGGCCGGGTAAAACATCCCAGGGTAGCAAGTGGCACTAGACACTGATATTTAAGCAAATTAATCCTGACGTTAATGATGTCACATACATTAATTCCACCATCTGCCGTCCAGATGGGAAGTCTTTCCAAGGATCCTTCACAGTTTCAACCTGCGAGTTTGCACAGACTGATGAGACAGCAGAGACCCGTGCCATGTGGAGATACAGCTGGAAGTCCCATAGATGTCCTAAAACTTTTCAAATAGCTCAGAACACTTTTGTTTAGGCAAATATATTTACCAGCCCTGTCTGTGACATTTCCAGAGGGATCTTCCCTTTTGTTTGCAGGAGCTTTACCATTCTGTTCACTTGCGCTGAGCAGCAGCCCTGTGACTATTAGTGTATCACGGGGAAGATCAGCTGTAATGATGATGGATTTCAGTGGAACACTATTTCTGTCAAGTGAAACCTCGGTGTCAGCTGAGCAGTTTCCAGCCTCTGACTACTAATAATAAGCACTTTTCACCAGCTTAATTCATTAGATGGGGAACAGGGATCAAAGACACAAAAGAAGGTGCAACTTAAAAAAAATAAATAAAATAAAACCTGTGACTTCCTTTTTTTCTTTTTGTTTGAACCATCATGTTTTCTGTCACCAGGCTTTCTGCATGAGCCTTGATGATGGTGAACACCCAAAGAGCACCAGCCCCGAGTGAGTGCAAGCATGTAAGAAGGAAGGGAGTCTGAACCTGCAGTTAAGGACAGTGCCCACCTTTGTGCTGTCTCCTTCTGGAAGCACCTGATTGACAGGTCGAAATACTTCTTTCTAGATTATGGCTGCTTTGCAGAAAATAGCCTGATCTTTGTGAAAGCAATTACTTCACAGAGTGAGGTCTCCTGCATTGCAGGGGGAAGAGTGCAACAGCGTAAATGCTCAAAATTATCCCGAAGAGGAGGAAAAATCCATCTATTGCTAACATGTATCTACCTAATTATTGCTATCTCAGCTTTCAAGTGCCTAACTCCTGTTCATAATGAACGCAGGAAGGCAGGCATTGCTCTCAGTGAGAGCAGAACAAAAAGATGTTCTCAAATCTTTTGAAATACTAGGTATGTGTCTATCACTCTTGTTTTTCCAACTTGTCTGGAGAAGTGTCATTGTAAAGCAAAAGCGAAGATGATCCCTGAAATAGCTTGGAGAGCTTGGTCTTTTTTGAACACCAAGCTCTTAGGAGGATCCATCCACGAAAATCTAAGTAACAGCACTTCCTGTCTCACCCTTTAAGTGTATTTCTATAAAGCCCAACACTACTTTTGCAATGAAAGTTCAAAATTTTTCAGTCTCGCCTTTGATGATTAGGTCTAAACCCCTGTCTTCTGGACTCAAGTGCCTGCACAAGAAAGTCAGACTCAGTTTTCAAGTCAATGAAATGCACAGAACCAAATGAACACCTGGGCTTCTAACTCCTTTACTTTTTTTAGGAGACTAAATGCCTTCTTGGATCCTACCTTAGGTGTAACTGTTGCGGAGAATTGCTTGGCAATATGACTTTCCTGAAACTCAAAATCCTGCAGCCAAAATGAAAGGAAATAGCAATAATAAAAGCAACAAAATCCCTAGCCATTTTTATTTTATTTTTTACAAACAAATTTCTGATTTCCCAACACTGATGGATGACACTATTGTAAGAATTTAAGATAATAAGTCTCTGTTATAAAGTGGGACAGTTATAAGCTACAGTGCTATTACTATTAAAAATAATAACTTTGAAAGCCACAAGCAATGGAAATGACTGCATGACATTTAAAAAATTCCAAGGTAAACAGATTTTGCACTTGGATCCATTAACCTTCTCAGTTTAAACTACACAGAGCTGTACTTCAACCTGACAACCACAACAGTGAAACCGAGAAGAGCTGAGCTCCAAAACAGATGGGAAACTGAAAAATGTAGCTTTCATCTGGGACCCGTGCTCTGAGCAAATGTAGGTGTTGCAACAGCTCAATGCTCTGAAACAAAGGATCACAGACATTTCACTGCTCTAAGTCCTGGGAAGTTCTGGACATTCTCTGTACATGTTGCAGTCTTCATGTATCCAACAACATTTAATAACACACCCTCTTCTAAGAGTCGTTTTATGAAAATCAACCAGTTAATATTAATGAGGTATTGTAGATATTAAGAGACCAATGTTCCCATGGAAGCTGTGGAAAAAAACAAAGAGTAATTAACTAGTTTGGTCTGTTTTGGGGTACAGTTTCTTGAGGGTGAGTGAGTCAACATACCAGCTCACTATTTCCAGATGGGTAAGGTACACCTCACTCTCCCCACCCGCTCCCATCACCTACCCACACTGCTGGTCACACATCTGTGCCTCTTACCGTGAGCCAATTTTGTATTCACCAAATTCCTCCACGGGTCAGCTTAACACACTGAAACATCAGAAAATTAAACAAGGATGGAGGAGGAGGTAATTATTGTGCCATTTTAGTGAGTTAAATCAGCTCTGCAGGGAGTTGAAGGAAGCAGGAAGTATAGGGAGGACTACCTAAGGAGGTACTACAAAGGAGGAGCTGGGGCAGTGGTACATAACCCAGCCAGTGGTTTTATGGTGTTGGCTGAAACATTCCTTTTCCAGGCTACAAGGGTCAGCCAACATCAGTGAGTGTCAGGCAAGTCCATACCTACAACTTTGTCTGGGATCCTAAACAACCTTGGGACCTTCTGGTTGGAGAAGGAATTGTAACGGGAAAAGATTTTTTTTTCTGGTATTTCCTGATTTGCAGAAGTTTGATGCCTCAGTTACAAAAACATGGCAATACGGTCACACGTTAGGCACCTGTTCCTGAAAATGATGTTTGGCTTCTTAGTGTTCTCAATTTTTATTGCAGGTACTTTTAAAATTTGTCTCCTGGTTACTTACTACTGAAATGTAATATTTCTGCCGAATAAATTGGTAGGGCTCTTGCAGCTCCAGTTAATTCCTTAGAATAGTTTCTAGGGAAAGAAAAGATTATACAAAATAGCAATGACAGGAGAGTTAAGGAGAAAGAAAAATTGAGAATTCAACCAGACAACAGAAATTATCATCCAGTCTCTGAAAAAATGCTGGGAAACCACTGAAAATCATGAATAAGCAAGGACAGGAAGGAACATCTTGCATGTCACCAGAAAAGCAGCCAGGTTACAGGGCTGCGTTGTACATGTGTTTTCACACCCTGAACATAAGAATGTGCTGCACAAGCCCCGTTCTCTGGAAGCTGGTGTGATTTGCACCCCCCAGTTCACAGGAAGCATATGTCCTGGTATTGGCAGAGCAATGGGATCAAGTAAGTTCCCTGGTATGTCAGCCCCACCTGTTGGACTGACCATCAATAAAAGCTGCCAAAGCCTTACCAGAAGGGTGAGTAATCCATGCTGGAAACATCAGAGAACTTTCCAGGCCTTGTTTGGTAGTTGCAGAATGACAGTTGTTGGTATTGTATATATTTGCTGGTTGGGATCAAGCTTTGTGGAGACCTTAATAAAAGCATGCACATATCATCACGTCAGCTTAAAGTTGTCCCTGACTTTTTCCCATAGATTTAGAGCAAAACAACCACCTACCTCTTTGTGCCTTCCCTTCAACAACATCCTCTGGGTGTTGTGTCAGGCTGAACAAGGAGGTATGCAGGACAAGCCAAAAATCATTACAGAGGAGTTCTCATGGGAGGCTCCTGGCAGGGAATATACCATGTAGGTGGCCACTGCAAGCCGACGACCAACCTGTGAAGACCACAAGAAATTAGTAGTGTGTCTTAATCAGTGTGTAAGGCTTGGGAAATCTGTCCTCCAACAGGTCCTCACTGCTAGTAAACAGTACTCCTCAATGGTGTGGGCTGCACAAAGAGACTGTTGAGGAATGATGGAGGACACCATCTTCTGTGATTTTCTGGCTTCATCGTGACTCCTTGGTGTCACTCAGGCTTACATGCATACAACCATGCCTACTGAGACTGTGGCCACGCCGTGTTCAGAGCCCCTCTGCCCTATCAGCTCAGAAGAGCAGAGCAGAGAGAACTTGGGGACTTAGTAACTATTTAAACCTTTTTTGGACACAGAGACAATATTATGACTTTGAATTCCTTTCTCTCCAGCACCACAAAAAAAAAAAAAAAATCCACGTTGCTTAATTTTGCAGGACATCTGCAAAATAGGACTCTGGGGAGACCCTATAGCAGCCTTCCAGTACATAAACGGGCCTACAAAAAAGCCGGAGAGGGGCTGTTTACAAGGGCAGGGAGTGATAGGACAAGGGAGAATGGCTTTAGGCTGAAGGAGGGGAGATTTAGATTATATATTAGGAAGAAATTCTTTTCTGTGAGGGTGGTGAGGCACTGGAACTCTTGCCCAGAAAGGCCATAGATGCCCCCTCTCTGGCAGTGCCCAAGGCCAGGTTGGATGGGGCTTTCGGCAACCTGGTCTAGTGGAGGGTGTCCCTGCCCATGGCAGGGGGGTTGGAACTATATGGTGCCCCTTCCGACCCAAACCATTCTGTGATTCTATGACATTCATGGAGCCTGGACTACTTGTCTTCTCTTCCTATTCTGTTCAGCTTGTTCTCCTGAGCACTGACATTAGGTGGTCTAAGGGTTATGAGATACTAGGGCTTAAAAGAGAGTATACAGGTGCAACTAAAAGGCCTTTACTAAACTACTCTGAGACATGTCCACAGTCTTAAATTCAGGAAGGGGATTTGAAGATCTAAAGACCAATATAGTGGAACAAGGGCCAGTGAGGAACTGATATTCTCCTACCCCATTTCGTAGTTTTAGTGAAATAATTTTCCTCTGCTGTCTCAGTTTTCATTAGTTGCTTCACCTGCCTTTTTTAAGAGCTTTAGAGGATCAGATTCATCTAGGAGCAAGACCTCCAGGCACTCTTGGAAGTATGTTCTCAAAATTACTCTGAGCTGGATGATGCGATGAAAGTGTATGTAGGAATGAAACCTCCCAGAGGGCCCTTTACTCACTTCTGCCTCTGATGAAAAGATGTTCCTTCAGTGAAGTTCTTCAGATCCATTGTGCTTTTTCTTCCTGTTTGATAACCCGTCTGTATCTTAAGGTACAGAGGAAAAGACAGAAAAATGTGCAACACTGAGGGATGGTGAGAGGGAGGCTCAGAAGAAAATATTTGACAAGTACACTGGGAACAAGAAAACCTCTTCAGCTGGATTAAACTGGCACTGGTCAGCTGAAGTCCAGAGAATCCGGCTTTTTGCAAGGGAGTCACTTAAATAACAGTAAGACTTTAATAATCAGATAAATGGCAGTATCACGAGCTGTCAGAGAGGACATGCTCTTCTTTTGATATTTCCTGTAGCTTTGTGCCCATGAGCATCTCTGCAGTTGGCCTGTCATTGCAACACATGTTCAGAGAAAGCTGTCAAACAGACCGTGAATAATCCAGGGGAAAGTCAAGCTAGACAGAGATAAAAATCAATGTACATTCTTCCAAATGAAACCCATCTTTCATTACTTATTTTAGAATTGCATTCCTGCTCTCATCTCTCATAAAGTCCCCAAAAAATCTTGGCTTTGTAGTTCTGCTCTCTCTTAGACATTCCAAAAATTGGCTTCCTGCAGATCATGTTGGTAACCATGATTTATTTACTCCTTCCTGGCTTCGTACATGTTTTCCCCATCATCAGCCATTTTGCCACAACTGCTTACCAGGTTATCAAGCGTTAGCTAAGCCCTAGGAAACGGGTGGTGCACATCTTCCTCATCCATTGCAAGCATAAAGCAAGGTCTATTATTTTAAATGCTCTGCATTTGGACTGCATATACTAAAGCTTTAGAGAACATGCCAGCAACTTGCTGCATGTGAGATAATGTGCAGCTTGCGATGCGGACTTTTCTCAATCGCATGTAACCATGTGAACATGCATCCTCCTTCATATGAAGGATGTGGGCAGAGAAGCAGTTTAAAAAAAAAAAAAAGAAAGAAAAAAAAGGAGAAAAGGAAGTATGTGATTTCACTCTGGGTATTTAATGAAGCCAGGAGGGAAACACTGAGCTGACAGAAGTGCTTGTATGCTTTAGTAAATAACAAGTTGTCTAAGTCTGGAGACGTGCACCCTAGTTGTTGCTCCATGGATTACAGTTTAAGTAGTTTGAGTGAATCTCTTAATCCATTTACCCTTTATGGTTTTCGCCCATAAAATAAGGACAATGGTATTTATTCATTCATTGTTGTGAAACATTTGAGCTGAAATAATTGGGTTACTGTCTCAAGGAGACCACATACACAACTGTCTCCTTCTAACCCAAAAAGAAAGACATAGTGCTTACACATCCACTAGAAAATAAAGCAGGCATAGACTGGACATAGGCACAGACATGATTTTGTGAACTTGTGAAGATCCCTTGCTGAAGAGGTAGCAGGAGCCAGGGACAATTCCCAAAAGGTAATTTGGACGTGGCCATTGTCATTTCTGGAGGGAAGGAAGAGAAAGTTTCTGTGTGTGGACATGAGTCATGATGTGTAACTTGGCCTCAGGGCCAGAAAGCAGGGCCTGACGTGTTTTATTTACCGTATAATGAAGTGGGAAAGGGAAGGAGAGACGGTCATGCATGGGAACTAAATACCACGGCCTCGTGTTAAAATGTCGGTTGATTGCATACCGCTCAGTTTCACTGACCTTTCCTATGACCTTGGGCAGCACCTTTTGCCTCTCCTTCTGCGCTTTGTCCATCCTACCTCTCGGCTGCCTCAGAAAAGGTCCTGGAGCTCAGCAGCTGAGTCCAAGAGCCTCCTGTCTCTGCAGCCATCCCAGTAATATCACTGCTTTCCTTCTCTACCAGGATGACTCGCAGAAGTGCAGAGGAAGGGAGGACGCTAAGGCTCACCATGTTGTTACCCAGTCCTCTGCTTGAACCTGCAAGATCCTCCTTCCCCTCCCTCTCCTTGCACTGACACCTCTTCCACACAGTAAGACGTCACCCTGCCCCCCATGCATCCCAAGAACTTATTTACCAAGTAGGTTGTCCTTTGCTTTAGATGCAAACATCCTACTTTGCTCCTCACTTGCCTTTCTTATCCCCTCCCCTATAAAGAGAAGGAATCCTGATATCAGGGAATATGTTATGTATGTGTAGACTTGTAGCAAGATACTTGGCAATTACTTTTTCCCCCCTTCTTCTGGGTTCTGCCACCATGAACACCTCCTCAGGCCACCTCTCATTCTGCCCTACTCCTCTCCTCCCTTCTCTTCGGCTGGAAAACCTCCATTCCCTCTTTCCAGGCACTAGTAGCCATGGCAGCAGCAGTAGCATCTGGCCAAGCAGAAAAATATCTCCGTCCACCCAGGACCCTCTCTTCCTCCCATCTTCCTCTCCTTTGCTGCAACTCCTGGTATCTTCCTAGATCTTTAGCTTCCAGCAAGAACAAACTCTGCATCCAACCAGTTGTGAAGCAGATATGGAGTCAATTCCTAAGGGTTCTCCAGTTTCTATTTATAAATCGGCCAGGGTATTATTATTATTATTATTGTTATTATTACTACTACTAATACTATTTCTGGGGTTGAAAAAAACAGAAGGAAGTATGCCCTATTTGTGTAGATTTGCTGTCCTGGAACATTTTAGGTGTCTTTTGCAAATCCGCTCACAACCAGCAGACCAAGCCTGCTGTGGCTGCAGCAGAAAGAAGAGGAAAACTCAATTAGAAGTCGAGTCATGATAAATTTTCTGTTGCCATTGGCTAGCAGTCTTGGATGGGAAAGCCAGCCACCCCTGGTGCCAAGAGGAAATCTGACACAGATGGCAGTCTGACTTCCAGTACCTAGAAAAAGAGGGCCAGCCAGCTCTGTGTGTGCTTCTTCAAGGACTTTCATATGTTTTAAGAGGGGAATCCAAGCCTCAATACGCTCTCAATTCTGCACATAGGAACAAAGCACAGCACTTTCTCCTGCTCCTGGAAGGGTTCAAGGAGAAACACTTCAGATACTTTGTTGTAACCAGGATCCCCTTCTCCACCTTCCCAGCCTCCCTTTATTTTTTTTCACATGAAGTGACCTGAGAGGAACTTGCCTGGTGATGCTATTTTCCCTTCCCTGAGCTCATGGCAGATTGTCAGTGGTTCAAATCAGACTGGGACAAGGTATCTGGCAAATGCTCCCAGCTGTGCTGCTCTCCTGCACACACGGCCATAGGTGAACACTGTACTCCAGCAGTCATCCAGTGCATCAGGCCATGAGTCTTTTCCTGTCATCAAAAGGCATCGGCTTCCAAAGCTGTCAAAGCTGCTTCGAAGCTCAGACTCAAGAGTCCAAGCCCCAGAATATGGGACCAAGTTGCAAACCCTTTTCTTGCCTAAGTAATGCCATCCCTGGTGGAAAGGCAATTTCATTGAATAAGGAGCAACTTGTTGGCTGTAAAGGGGAGAGAGTTTGACTTTTTAAGTATTTAATTATTATTTGACTGAGGTGTTTATGGTTTCCATTCAGAATTGTGATCCCGTCATGCCAGATACAGTGCAAATCATAGAATCACAGAATCACAGAATCATTGAGGTTGGAAGAGACCTCAAGGATCATCTAGTCCAACCGTCCCCCTACCACCTATTCCCCACTAACCCATGTCCCTAAGTACCACATCCAACCTGTCCTTAAACACCCCCAGGGATGGTGACTCCCCCACCTCCCTGGGCAACCTGTTCCAATGCCCGACCACCCTTTCCGAGAAGAAATTTCTCCTCATCTCCAACCTGAACCTCCCCTGGCGCAACTTGCAGCCGTTCCCCCTTGTCCTGTCACAGGTTATCTGTGAGAAGAGGCTGACCCCCAGCTCACCACAACTTCCTTTCAGGTAGTTGTAGAGGGCAATAAGGTCTCCCCTGAGCCTCCTCTTCTCCAGATTAAACAATCCCGGTTTCCTCAGCTGCTCCCATCAGACCTGTGCTCCAGCCCCTTCACCAGTTTCGTTGCCCTTCTCTGGACACGCTCCAGGGCCTCGATGTCTTTTTTGTGGTGAGGGGCACAAAACTGGACACAGTACTTGAGTTGTGGCCTCACCAGGGCTGAGTACAGGGGGATGATCACCTCCCTGCTCCTGCTGGCCACCCCATCCCTCATACAGGCCAGGATGCCATTGGCCCCCTTGGCCACCTGGGCACACTGCCGGCTCATGTCCAGGAGAGTATCAATCAACACCCCCAGGTCCTTTTCCTCTGTAGAGCTTTCCAGCCACCCCACCCCCAGCCTGTATATCATGACTAAAGTGCAGGACATACTAAGAATATTGGAATATTTTATTCTAATTTTAATGTTATTTTAATTTTAATTTAATTTTATTTTATTTATTGGAATATTGGAATATTTTTATTTTGCTGATCTGGTGTGAGGTACTTAATTTCCATTGAGTTCAGTAGTGTTGCCCTATTAATGCATCGCTTTATGGGAGCTGTAGTTCAAAATCTCATTCACTCTTGTGGAGTTAATTGACTGGAAGGCTTTGCTCACCATGTGCTTACTACAAGGCATACATTCTTTTGACAAAGCTTTACTTGGTGCATGACAAAAGATGCAATCTGACCATAAAGCCCTCCTCATACAAAACGAAGGAGTTTCAAACCACTTTGGACACTTTAGCTCTAACACACCACATCAGAGAAACACGGTTTAATTACGAAAAAGCCCCAAATGTTTGTTTCAATGAGTCAAATTAGAGCGTTTCAGTTTCAGGAAGGTTAAAATGTTTCTCTTCAACTGAATTATTGACACAAAACAGTATGATATTTTTCAGTGAAATTTCTCATAGTTTCTGTCCCACAAAAAAAAATAAAAATGACAAAAGGTCCATTTCTTGTGCTAATAATGGCTCAAAGCAAATAGTGGATGGAAAATTCCAAATCTCTATTTGAGAATTCACCAAATGAGAATAATACTTTAATGCAAAATGATTCATGTACTTGAATGGCTTCATCACTGGGGATTCACACCATTACCTCCGAACAATAGAAGGACCATTTTTGTTGCCTGTTTCAACAGAAGAGCTGCTGTCTCCCTGTGAAAAAATTATGACCATCAAATACCCTATGAAGTGATTCGATACCATGCTGTTAAAACTGAGAATGGTGCCGGATATACTTTTTACCCATAAATGTTTGTAGTCCAAACATAGTTATTATTTTATTATTGTTATTATTTTGTTTTAAACATTGCAGAAGTAGAAAGGGAAGCATACTAAAACTAAAAATGAAACCTGATCCTTTTCTGCTCCCTTATGCTTTTAGTGTTCATCGATTACCTACATCAAGCTGGAGTCCCTTCTGCTCTGCGGAGTTTTCAACACAGGAAAATCTCTAATAAACAAACCAGTCTGGAGCTCAGGCTGTGTAGAAAAATGTACTTGCCCTTTTAAAATATGTTCTTTCACTTTGAAGTGTGTCGCTATTACACTTCTGAAAAGAAGATAGCAAAGAAGAAATGAACCCTCAAAATTGTCGGGTTTCCTCTTTGAAGAGCTGAGAGCTTAGGATCGTCTCTGAGATGAATGAGAGCAACCCACTTGTGTATTTTGAAAAAGAAGTCAAAATACGGTCCTATTCAGGGATATTCATCTGGTGTGATAAGAAATGACTTGGCAAAGAACAGTCTCTGCCTATCTAAAGAACATTTATAGGCCATTTCAGGGAGATTAGGCTGTGCATGTTGTTTAATTGCCATAAACTAATTTCCTTGTTTCCATGAAGTATCAGCAGCTGTGTGACAAGGCAGCCTAATCATTTCCTAGAAATCTGATAGAGCCTGATAAGTGGACTTGTCCTCTCAGATTGAATGACTTGCAGTGCAGTGTGACTTGCAAGCTTTATTTAGATGTTATTTTCCAGCCCAGCTCCTAAATCCTTCCTGAAGTGCCACAGGATTCCCACAGCTCAGTGCAGATGCGAGGCCACCTTCCCACCAGACTTGCTTTAGAAATAGCAGAGATGTACCTCACAAATCATCGAATCACAGAATCACAGAACCATAGAATCTCCCAGGTTGGAAGGGACCCCTAAGGACCATCGAGTCCACCTCCTGGCCCCACACAGGTCCAGCCCCATCACAACAGATGGCTGAGAGCGTTGGCCAGACGCTGCTTGAACTCAGCCCAGCCCCACTGCCCTGGGGAGCCTGTGCCAGGGCCTGACCGCTCTCTTGCTGAAGAACCTTTTCCTGATAGCCAACCTAAAGACCAGCATCCAAAATATAGTTGGATCCCCCTCCCAGCCTCCCTTAATTCACAGTGGGGACAGGTCTCTAAAAGACTTTTACAAGTGTTTTTCAGGAGTTGCAGCAAATGTGAGTAGATTTTTAGAGCAGATCACAGATAACTAGTTTACAGATACCCCTTCAACACCATCAGACACAGCGTGCCTCCTGTTGTCATTGGATAAACCTTAGATGTCTCATAAAATCTTTTTTAATTTTACTTTTATTTTAATAGTAAGCCTATCATAAAGTCCCCTTTGATGCAGAAAGAGGTCCCATTCGATGCAGGAAGAGAACTAGAGAGTTGCAAGCCTTGATGATGTCTCTCTACAAGGTGTAGAACCTCTGGAACATGGACAGTAGTCCAAAGATCCAGACTACATCTCAGAGGAACATAAAATGAAGACAAAGGAATGAAAACAAACAAACAAACAAAAAAAAACCCATCAATTTTTACTGGCAATCTGATCTGTTGAGAAAACACCTTCTTAACTTCAGATTGCTAATTGGTGTGATGAGGAATGTGTAAGCAAGGAGCATTCATCAGGCACCTGCAAGATGTTAATACCAGTAAGTGCAATCTGTGTTTGTCTGTAGCAGTTCTTAGATGTTTCCAGGGAAAAAAAAGAAGATGTCCTTGTCCCTTCTAACCAAGGTAGCCGTGAAGAGAATGCAAGTCCTTTTCTGACTCCTGAAGGGAACCAGTGGAATTCAGGGGAATGAGTTTAATACAATAATCTATGTGATAAGCAAATGTGATTAATGAACAGTAATGGTATTGCTCTTCGAAGTCTTCACTCAATCAGGTGTTTAAACACTCATATCACAAATATCAAGTACCAAGTTCATTCAGTGACTTCCATAGACTTTTCACATTCCTTTTTAAAACATGTAGACACTTTGTCCCTATAAATCCCCAGAACTTCACACTACTAATGGCTAGAAACTTCATTTTCAGTCTCAGCTTGTTCATAATCAAGTCTGTTCCTTCCACATACCCTGCCTGATGGCTTAACACCTGGGTCAACGGGTCCAATGCCGTCATTTCATCTGGGAATCACGAGTGTTTTAAAAACAAAATTCAATGATCCGACGGTGGAGCTGAATTCTGATGTAGAAGGAAAAGTCCCTTCATCAATATTCGCTTTGTTTCTAGGCAGACAGGCACCTGGGCAAATTGTCACGTCTCACACTGCCTGTTTGGAGGTGGTGTGAACCTGATGGAGAACCACATGCTCCACTGAACAAGCACTGAAGGGGTCATTGCTTCTGGCACCATCAAGGGGGCCGTGATCACACATTTTCGGGCAATTTCAGGTGCTCAGGTGAGCACCAACACTAATTAATTATACATGGAAAGAGCCATGTGCACACCCTGCTCTGGCTTGTACATGGTACAGTTGGTATTGAGTGTGTCGAGGAGGGAAGGAAGAACAGTTTGCCCTTCTTTGCTTGTTAGGATCAAACCGGTGCGTGTCCCATAGCACTTGACCTCAGCCACAGGAGAGAGGTCAATGTTGTGAATATCATCATAACGATGAAGTACTTTTCTGCAAGGGAATGGATGGCTTTCACGCTAATCTGCTAGGGATGGAGCAGTGCTTTCTGAACAGAGCTGAATCAAGATGGATTGCAGTTAGATGCCCTGAATGTAGCTGAGAAAGAAGAGCGTAGAGAAAATAAAAGGAAAGAGGAGAGGTTTTTGAATCCTGCTACTCGTTCTGTGTTTCAGTTACTAAAAAGTAGAGGGCGTGGGGGTCACAATTTTATTGTGTAGGAATTTTCTAAATCTGGATGCTTGCTTTCAGATCAGCTGCCATGTGCAGCGATCTCTCATCTTCCATTTACATGTTTTTTTCTCTCCATTCTCTAAACTGGAATTCAATTTATTTAGTCAACTGAAGAGCTGTGCTGCTCTCTGCTTTCTCTCACGGGAGCTTAGACACCAAGCTCATGTGATGATGTTGGTGTGCAGACACGTACGTTTAGCCTAGAGATGAATCCTGAGTGAATTTTTTTCTCATTTTCCAATCTGTTACCAAGATGAAGCATTGTATACTGAAGTCCTACCAAGCTCATCCATACGAGATTGCCATGTAAGCATGTGTGACAGCAACTCTGGGCAGAGCTTTTGGTCAGTATTGACCCTGCGCTGACAGGCGTACATCCTTCTTCAGAATTAGTCATGCTCCATTTTAACTCTACTCAGATTTTCTACCCGTACAACACAAGGACTCTGTTGGCCACAGGAGTCATTTCCATGTAAGCAACTGCTGCAGCAGCTGGACCTGTGGTTTCTGCACTTGGGCTTTCCTCATCCGTGGATGGTACATGGCCTGTTGCAAGCAAAATGGGCTTTGCCAGGCAGAAAAACAAGCCGTCGTCATTAGATAAGCAAAAAACGAAAAACAAAACCTAAGCTTTTCAAATTAACTCTGGTGAATCAAAGTGCCAGAACCATTGCAGCCTATTTTCAGAGAGTACTTGATTAAAAAAACCCTAAAGTAAAGCAAGACGGTGAGTATAAAAATAACCCAAAAGCCAAACCATCCCAGGGTCTTACATACTTGAGATATATTTGATTGCCAGGGTGGGAGAAGCGGCAACTGCTATTGAACTAAGGCAACCACCACTTACATGGCCCTAAGGGGGTCCAATCAAATCCTTGCTGGGACTGAAATTAAAGTCAGAATGAAAGTCACAACTAAACAGAAATTCAGTCTTGAGACCTGCCTCGTGATAGAGATCATCTTGTTTCTGTCAGCACTAGTCATTTTGTGTTGCTTGGTGACCTCTTTTTTCTTTTCTGGGTTAAATGATCAGTTGGATCTGTTTCCTTGTGTGGATCTTGATCTAATAGTGTTTTAAGGCTAGCTGAAAAGAGGTGCTGAAAGGTTGAAGAAGGTGAGGAGTACTTTGGGGCAACTCCTTTCGGAAGAAGTTGATATTTGCATGAGATTATGAGCATCACTTTGCAGTGATGTTCACCAAGGGCAATACCATGAAACAAGCATTTCCTGTCATGAAGAATCTTTTTTTTCCCCACAAGAAGCAACATTTGAATGGCCAATTCATTTGGGCAAGCCACAGTGGCTGCTGGATGGTCCTCCAAGCTCCACTTCTTCAGAAGCCTTGAACTTACCTACAGATGGCAAGAAAACAGCATAGCACTGTCCTGTTCTCAGAAAACAAGAGTCAGTGGCTTCACAGTCCTGTAGCCAGAATCTGGTTCATTTCAGACATGATTTCTTTTGTATCTAAACCACTTTGCAATATATATCAGTATATAATGGAGGAAAGATTTGCTAACATCAAAGGTACAACTCTTAGGTATCCTGGTTGGGAACATGTCAAGGGTATACTCACTATTTTGGAGACCACCGCAGCTTGCAAATAACCTTTGTAACCAAATACATGGCTGGGTCAAAACTGACCTACAAAACTTTTGTTATCCAGCCACTAGTGAGTCTTTTGTGTATTCAAATCCAGCCTGAGATGCTGAGATACACAGCTCTCTCAGTTATTCCCAGAATCCAAGTTTTCCTTAATGATGTTGCTACTCTCTGAACTCTTCCCAGTTGCTCAGTGGTGTTTTGGCTCCAGGACTCACAAAGATCAGCTGCAGATGGGTCACAGTCCTCTTGCCCTGTAGCATAAGGATGTCTTGATGTACACAGCCCAGAATTGCCTTCATAAATTGTTCAATAAGGCTTATCCAAGAGAATAATGATGATAATAATAATGATAATGATGATGATAGTAATAATAGTAGCAATAGTAAATCTAAATTAGGTCTATTGGGCTTTGTCAGAGATGAAGTATGTTTGAGAAAAGAACAATGCTTATTGGGGTTATGAGAAGCAGGCAGATAATTTAATACACATGTTCTGGGTTTCTGCCCTCCGGTCAGTGGTTTCTGGGCCAGAGATGCAACAAGGAACACATTCTCAGAACTTACAGGGCAATGGTCTCCCAGTACTGGCTATTCAATTTATTTAACGAACTGGATGGCATAAATAACATCCTCAGGGAAGAGAAAAACAAATATGTCACCAGGTTGAGATCAACAGCAGCTGATGAAGTGGCAACGACTCTTCTAAAAATGATGCTGGCATGGAGGTTTTCCAGGTATGGGTTTACGGTACAGATTTGAAAACCTTTTGAAAAAGTTTTAAACAGCTGACTAGTTTAAAAGGGTAAGAGGGGTGTAAATTGCAGTGAAGCCAAAATACATACTGGCTAGTCTAGAATAAAAGTTAATTAAGCCTAAATAGACATAAATCTTCGGACACTTTTTGGAAAACTCCTTTATGCAGTAATAACGTTAGCACTTGTTATTAATACCTGGCTTTTCATCAGTAGAATTAAAAACACTTTACAAGGGAGTTCACTTTCATTATCCTGTCTTTATAAATGGGGATTTTGAAACACAAGGATAAGCAGTCACTGCTCAAAAGGCCAGAGGGAGAGGGGGGAAGATGACTGTGTATCCTGAGTCCCCGTCCAACACGCTCAGAACTTGCTGTTTGTGTAAAGGCAGAGATCAAGTGCTGAGGACAATCTTTATTTAATTGCCAGTTATAGAACCAAGACGTGAAACTCCCTCACTCCACCCTTCAATCTGGCCCTCCCTTGACCCAGGAGACCAGAGCAAGATGCAGTTCTCAACGCACTATGTGAGCATTCAAAACAGTCACACATCTGTACGAGGCTGGCTCTCCCTCAGCCGATGTCACAAGACAGAGGCAAGCAAGAACTGTTTTGACTCTTTAAATAACAATGGAAAAGTTATGTCTTTCTGCAAAGTTTCCCCCAGATTCTTTTTTTGGAGGGGAATGAAGCACATTAGATTGAGGATGCAGCTCACATCGCAGGCTAAAACCCCTGGTCACCCATGCTGTCTAGCTGTTGACTCATCCCCTGACTCTGGTCTAGGGAAGCAGGCTGGCTTTCCAGGCTGCAAAACTCAAGCAGGGGGAGCCTGGTTTGCACTCAAACTCATTTGCCCCTCCAAGCAATGAGGGTATAAGTCACAGTCGTCACTTGGATGTGGGAATTCACCCCCGAATCGATCTGAGATACTGACATAATGTTCATGTAACCTCTGTTGTCATATCTGAGATGTTTTACTGTCTGTGTTTATGAACCTGCTCCAAGTTGGGCGTCTGGGTTTCCTGTGCAAAGCTAGATGGCTTAAACAGCCAGTCTGAAAGATCCCTTGTGCCAAAGGGGTGGAGATAGAAAGAAATTATATGCAAAGGACTTACCTAAAATCCCATCACTCTCTGGGTCCTAAAGTCTTGAGCCAGAGTTGCGTTGGCAGCTGTTTTAATTAGAAACTAAAGCTTGAAAGCCTCTCTTAAGAGAAGGCATCCAAAATCTGTATTTCCAGGAACGTGAAGGACTTTCTGCTAACTTCTCTTTGGAGCACTGTTGACAAGATAATACCATGTCATCACAGCAAGTACTTCTACCCAGGAGACACGTTAACCCAATGAGTGTCCTACCAGCTAAATTAAAACCCTGCTCACTCATACTCATTCCCTCTCAGGCTTCATGAGCTGTCTCTTCTTTCCTGCACTCCCTCCCCAGTTTGGCACGTAGGGAAGAAGGCAGCACTGTGCAGAAGTCTAGAGTTAAATTCCACAAAAATTAAGAGATTTAAATCCCTTTGACTGGAGGGTGTGCTTGTACAGAATCACAGAATCGCAGAGGTTGGAAGAGACCTCAAAAGATCATCTAGTCCAATCCCCCTGCCAAGGCAGGACCACCTAGAGCACATCACACAGGAATGTGTCCAGTCGAGTTTTGAATGTCTCCAGAGAAGGAGACTCCACACCCTCTCTGGGCAGCCTGTTCCAGTGTTCTGTCACTCTCACAGTGAAAACGTTTTTCCTTATATTAACACAGTACCTCAGAGTCTCACTTTCTGTGTGGGTGCTGTAAACACCACCACTCTTGAAAATCCCTCCATTGGCCAATTAATGAAGGTAGTTACAGTTTTTGTGCTGGGGTTATTGCTGTTGAGTTATCTTGAGGTTGCTGCAAATCTACCAACAATGACAGTTCTCAGGAACATAGAACCCCAGAGGGGGCTCCCAGCCCACCCAGTGCCACCCCCTGCCATGGGCAGGGACACCCCCCACCAGCCCAGGCTGCCCAAAGCCCCGTCCAACCTGGCCTTTGACACTGCCAGGGAGCCAGGGGCAGCCACAGCTTCTCGGGGCACCCTGTGCCAGGGCCTCAGCACCTTCCCAGGGAAGGATTTCTTCCTAACACAGGCACCTCTTCACTCTTTCTGGCTGTTGATGGGATGTAGGTAGGTTAGCCACCACAATCGAGGAAAATGGAAAGGATGGAGAAAAGATTCAGGCTACAAATGGCAGAACTGAGTTGAGATCAGGGATGTCCGAGGAAGGGGAGACTGACGTGTGTGTAGCAACTGTGGCAACCAAAAGCTACCATATTTAAAGCTTTTTAACTCAGTAGAAGAGGAACCTATATCTGAAATCTGGATGGTCAAACTCCAGGTTTGACCTCGGAAAATCGTTGTACTCTCCTCACCATGAGAAATGTCTTCTCATGACATCTGCTGACTTAACTCTGGTATGTGGGTTCATAAGACCAAAGGTTGCCAAGGTGTCTGGGTACAGATAGTGCCTGCAAAGAGTAAGCAGACTACAACTGCCAAGGTTTTTTTATAACAGAAAGCGCCATGTAGTTTTCTCGAGAACTGTAGCTAGCTTTACCTCCCAGGGTTTTTCATGTTTTCTAGACAGCTCAGCTTGAAAGGAATGTGCATCCTGGCATGACATCAGCCCTTGGGCCTCCAGCAGACAAATGGAAAAGATCAGGTTGTACTGGGCATCTATATCCATACTGCACACTTTGCAATGATACAGGGTTATGGAAATGCTTGTATGCAAATATACCTATGCACAAAGATGAATCACTCAGAGAAAACACTTAATTATACAATCACTTTTTTAAAACTCTGTGGCTGATTGCCCAAGTGGGATACATGTCAATGATTTCTACGAAGACCATCTGAAGCAAAAGGTTTAGGAACTATAATTTAAGTTACTTCTATTACCCTCACTCAGGAAGTAACTGGGAAAAGGGATAATACATTTCTTAGGAGAATGGAAAAAGATCAGTTTGTTTAGTTCAGCAGAGGAAGGCTGAGGCAGAATGTACTTACTCCCTGTATATGGATCAAAGAAAAAGAAACAGAATACTAAACTAGGAGAAGAGCTTTGTGAACTGAGATACCATTGCCAGAGATATACTTATATGTATGTATACCACAGAGGTAGATATACCAGGAATCTCATACCTACAGGCTGGAATTAGAAGACAACTACAAAAATGACATTATGGTACAGGTTGTGTAATAGAAATATTTCTGTAATGCCAGATATTTATTCAAGGTACAGCTAGATAACATTATAGACAGGAGTAAATAATGTTTCTAGCTCTGATATAGGCTTCTAGACTGGAGAGGTGGGACCTGCGCTTAGTCACAAGATATGGGCCATCGTAGTCCCCAAAAAATCCCTAACGCAGCCTAACCTCTAACCAAATCTTTAGCCTATTGCAGGTGACAGAATAAGAGAGAGTTCACCTGCCAAATCTTTGTTTGGACATTTTTGGGCTGAAAACATCCATAAATTCCTGAAAACAACATGGCAAAGAGTATCATATTTCAAAACGTTGTTTTGTACCCTACTCGAAAGAGTAAAAATCTATGCCTTCAAACTCCAGATGAAAGATCAAATTTACTCCAGATGAAAGCAGGGAGGAAAAAAACCGCGTGTACTGTTGTGGAGTTCTGCTGCTAGCCATTAAATGTAGATCCTTAAGTCAATACTACACCTCTTTTTGAGATCACTGAATATGATTATAATCTTATATTTCTTCTCCCATGATTTCCTATAAAAACTCATCCAGGAGAAAAACCTGGAAGATAACAGGAGAATTTTTACTTTTCCTGTCTAATCTTATAGACTAAATGAGCCAAAATTGCAGATTAATGCCTAATGAGTGGGAATGTAGTTTTGGAGGAGGGTAAAGGAACAAGCTCATTCTAGCCTTAAATGAAAACAACTTTGCCAGTAATAGGTTGATAGTAAATGGCAGGAGGTGTAGAAGAGACAGCTATAAATACTAGGACATCCAGGATCAGACTATCCCGGCAACAGTGCACATAACTTTCTGGTACATCCATGGAAGTTCAAGAACTCTATTATGATGTTGGTCAAGATACAACTTATGTGGTCATTAGATTAAGTCACTGTCTAAAAACAGACTTCAAACCAAATCTCAGGAGGACAGGAATAAAATAATCACAGAAATTTGGGGCTGGAAGGGACCTTCTAAAATCATCTCATCCAGTTCTATTCTCTGAGGCAGGATACTTACTTCTAACAGATGTGTCTCTGACCTGTCTTTAAACACTACCAGAGAAAGATATTCCAGGACATAACTGAACTTAGAATTTGTAATATCATAAGTAAGGAAAGCCTTTTTAAATCAGAAACCAAATCTCTTGATCTTCTCTCACGAGACACACAAAATAATTGATCTACTTAACTCCCACACTTCCGCATATGGTTTTTATACTCAACAGATCTTTCAATCTACAACTTGTACTCTCTGGCTTTTCATAAGTCCGGGATATAGCATCTGAAGATGACAACAGTACTTGAAAAGAGAATTGCCCTGTGGGTTACTCTTCTGTCTGCTAATGAACGCAAACGATAATTAACTGTTGTTGATTCCAACTTGGACTTGTGTGTTTTTCTCCAGAATTATTCAACACTTTCAGTGCGATGTAAGGTCCCGATCAAAGAGTACATATTAAACTCAAAGTTTCTTCTGAAAAGAAGAAAATAATACCTTCTTCATTTAAACAAGTGAGCCTACTGCCATCTAGAACCTCAAACCAACAAACTGAAAAAAACCCACCAAACCAAACCAACAGAAACTCCTACATTTACAGGGAATATCATCTCGGAATCATAAGCAATTTTAGAGATTCCAGGACATCAGTAAATTGTGATTTTACGACATGACATTATGCTTCACTGGGTCAGAATAAATGTAATTTTTTTAATGTTTTTGTAATGAGGTACAAGCAGAAATTTACAGTCTTTAAAAAAAATTAAATAAAAGAATCCTTCACTCATGGGCCAGAAGACATGATTTTTTTTCATTTCAAGAATCCCTTATCATTTATCAGCGACAATTTAGAAAGGCAATATATTGTTGCTAGGAGTATCATTTTAGCATATTTGTTTTCTGACCAATGTCCCTTTGAGAAATACACAGATAGCTGGAGAAACAAGATCAGAGATCTAGTAAGGACATGGAGCCAATGCTGAACTTTTCACAGTGGCACCTGAGGCTGGATTCAGCTTCAGATTCTGACATTTGAATTAAATTAAATTAAACTCAATGAAATGAAATTAAATTAAACAACAACAACAAAGTAGCCAAAATGTTCTCGTTTCCATATGAGTTAAGAGAAGGGTTTGGTTACTTAAACAGAGGTGCCTGGTACCATTTGAGATGACCCAGGGTACCCTACATGGACTGTAGCTGCTGGCTGAAAAAAAACCCTGAGATCTTCTGTAGGACCCGTGTCATATATTCCAGATCCATGCAGCCATCTCACATATTGTACACATTGTAATCATCATTAGGTGTCTTTCCAAAGGCAGATGGAGGAATGGAGAGAGATATCCCTCTGTAGAATAGGAAAGAGATCATAATCGACATTTATTGTTCAAAATCATATCCTACTAAGCTTATACGTAAGTACTCTAGAAAGAGTACGCTGGGTTTTAGAGGCCTCTTTAATCTAGCAAAAAAAGTTCTAATAAATCCCAGTGTTTGGAATGTGAAGATAAATTAATTCAGCTATAAAATGGAGCACCTTTAAGAAATTATGGTGATTTACTACTGGAATCACCTGTTAAGGGAGAAGGCAGCTCCCCTACTTCAGGACTGAAGGACTTTCTGGAAGAAGCTCCTAAGGCAAACACCTGCTATTGGGTTCAGGAGAAAGGAAAGGTATTTTATTTCTAGCCCATGCTTTCCATGTCAGATTTAAGACCTTACCAGATTTAAGACCATGTCAGATTTAAGAGTCTTAAAACTCTTATAAGCCCAATACACATTCCAGCCTCTTGAGTTCCGGTTCGGTGCTTTGGTTTCCAGGCCATACTGACTTCCAAATTTCATCCAGAGAGTCTGCTCTGAGATCATAGCTGAAGTGAAATGTCTTTCGTTGCAGTGCTCATTGTAATTTAACCAGTCTCCTGCTTGCGTCATGACATTTTATAACATATGAACTCAGAAATCCAGTTATAACAAATAACTCTTTCCAGCCATCATTCTGCTGGACTTCTCCCTTTTCAGAGGTTACTTGATCTCACAGATACTTCAAGTATATCGGGAAGTTTTCAAGACACCTTTTTTTTCTGAATCAGAGCCATTATGCAATTTTCTTCAGCATCTGAGGGAATAGATGGCGTTGAGTTTGCATTGAAACAGATCAGAAAAATAATCATGTTTCATAGCCAGCCTCATGATTCAAACGTGAGCCTAGCGTGACCCAGAGGAGTGAGAAGCATCCAGGAGAAACAGAAGCTGAAAGCATCGGCATTGTCATGCTGCACTGACAAGTGTCACTTGACAGCAATATAATGCCTCCTGTGTGCACACATTTGATTTCGGAGGTAAGTTTTCTGACAAAAATCCATCAAAAATAAATATTAATTAGTCAAGGGGTAAAAAGGACTTTGTTACTTGTTAGCAACTCTCCAGGCTGAGGGAGTTGGGCTTGTTCAGCCTGGAGAAGAGAAGGCTCTGGGTAGACCTTTGAGCACCTTTCAGTCTGTGAAGGGGCTCCAGGAAAGCTGGAGAGGGGCTGGTTCCAGGGCAGGGAGGGACAGGACAAGGGGAATGGGTTTAAAATAACAGAGGGGAGATTGAAATTAGATAGTAGGAAGAAATTCTTCCCTGTGAGGGTGCTGAGGCCCTGGCACAGGGTGCCCCGAGAAGCTGTGGCTGCCCCTGGATCCCTGGCAGTGTCCAAGGCCAGGCTGGATGGGGCTTTGGGCAGCCTGGGCTGGTGGGGGGTGTCCCTGCTCACTGCAAGGGTGTTGGAACTAGATGGGCTTTGAGGTCCCTTCCAACCCAAACCATTCTATGATTCTAGTTTGTCCATTCAGCCTGGCTTCTCCTCTGCTCCACCAAACATCTCCTTCATGTCCATATGCAATGCCTGTTCCAGAAAGACGGAGAGATTCTGCTTGGAGACTCCTGTTACACAATGTGCTCAGCATTCCACTTGCAGAATAAAGTTCAAATCCCTGTTTTATCTCTGTTAATTGGTGAGGGATTTGCACTCAGGTTTCCTGTCCTCTGAATAAGTCAGGAGGCCACTGACAAAGTTGCTCATCTGTTTTAGGCTCAAAAGTCAGCGGAGAGACATCAGACAGTAGCAAAGATGAGGATGGGACTCAGGGTCCTACAGTCTCTGTTACTTCTCTATCCAGTGGGTTTGTGGAGCGTGTGGACCAAACCCCTTGAAGTTTCTTGAATGTCCACAAGTTTGGATGTCGGGGAAACACCTACATGTCTGAACAATCTATTACACGGTGGTAGAAAGACCTTGTTGTGTCATTGTAGTTGCTCAGCCATGTCACTTATCAAACCAAAGGCTCCATGCGCTGATTTAATTAGACTGTACATTGTTCAGACGTGGCACCTCATATAGCAAGTGAAGCAGAGTTCAGGGGTGACTGTGTGCAGCTGCTGGAAGCTGCTCTGCAAGCAATCAAGTGGGGGGGCGGGGGAAGAGCCTGAGGACAGATTTTACTCAGCTCAAGCACAGCTCAGCAGGAGCACTAGAGCCTGGATGCATGAAGGACTGTAAATTCCACCGATGTATTTCCAGGATTGTTTCCTGAGGATCCCATTTAAAGAAGGAAATGAGTCAGGCTACTTCCATAAGTTCTCATGCCCTGGGGATAGAAGTCAATGCTTCAAGTAGCCCTGGGGTGGTGAAACAAGGTCTCTTAACATACACTCAGATAGGGGGATACTTTGCTATAGATCTGTGTCGTGTAATGTGCAATAGGAAAACTACAAATTTGAAGGGTCCTGACACGTTTGTAGTGACTCACCTGTT
The DNA here is from genome assembly GCA_013399095.1 of Psophia crepitans. Lineage (NCBI taxonomy): Eukaryota > Metazoa > Chordata > Aves > Gruiformes > Psophiidae > Psophia > Psophia crepitans. The sequence goes on along the minus strand of VWZZ01005847.1, from coordinate 181,409 downwards.
CCAAAATAGGCATCGCCACTAGAACTAGTTGGTCAAGTTTCCCTTCAGATGGAAAAAGACAGAAAGGTTATTTCAGTGTGTGGCTTCATCCTGAAAGCAGAAGAATCCTACTAAAATGAAATTAATCCTTCAGTGAACTGTAAAAGTGCCCCTTTTTTCTCCAAAGGATCCAAAAGAAAGTTAGCCAACCAGCTACTGTGTGTCAAGTTAAGTCAATTGAACCTGGCACCGTAAATAAAATGGGATGTCTAGATTTGAATAGAGGATCTTTGGTTACTCTCAAGGCTAGCTCTCAGTTTTGTAGTGTTAAATGTAACCATATAAAGAAGATGATGAAGGGTTGAACTTATCAGATTCAGATGCAGTTTGCTGCACCAGCACGAGGTCTCTGTGCACCTTTGGCGTAACGCAGCTGCCTACACATAGGTCATTTAATGCCTTAGGGCACCTTATTTGGCCCCCAGATGCTACCCTGCGAGTATGCAGGTCTCCTGAAAGTCTTCAGTCATTTCTTCCATCCCCTGTTGAAATTTTCTCTAAGGCATCGCCAATGACACAGGATTCCCATATATGCATAACTTAGTAGAACTCTTAATTTTTTATTTCCCTACTTGCAACAATAATCATCATCTGCCCTACATGTTGGTAAGGAGCAGGGGCAACATGGTGAGGGTTCATTGTGAGGCTAAAGACAGTGACTTGGAGGTACTCAGATATGTGAGGAATTTAAAGGTGAGACCTCTTGGCTGCTTCCCTATTCCTTCATCTAGGTACAGACCATGATAATATAGGGGGAAAATGGAGTTCAGGTTCAGTGGTGTTCAGAAAGGAAACTCAAGAGCTATTCCCAGATATGAGCTATTCCACAGTCTGATATCTCTCATTCAGACAGAGAATATCAAGACCCCAGCAAAAAGCTCCAGATGCAGATCTGTGTATCAGATGCTGAGGAAAGTGTGGGAAGAACAAGGAGTCAGTGACATTGCTCTGAAGCACTAGTTCCTCACCCCAGGAGGTGATAATCTGCAGCTGGCCTGCAGATATGAACTTTGGTGGAACACCTGCAGTCACTTGGGCCTAGACTTCACCCATGTTGACTGTAAAACAGCAATAAAAACCAGTAATCAAATAAAAAGTAGTATCTCTACTGCACTGCACCAGTTTGCCTGATGAACCTGGAGCTCCAGATAACAATTCCACTTGAAATAGGTAATGATGGTTAACAAACAGCAGTCCAGTTACTCAAGACAATGCTGAGGGCAGCGCATGACTGAAGAAAACAGCCTGATCATGTTTCTCCTCTAACTTTTCCAGACTAGCTGCTGCCAAAGACCAGAGAGAGAAAAAACAAGAGGAAAAATAAAAAAAAAAGGTGAAGGGAAGAGAGAAATTAAAAATCAGGAGCTCTAAAATTATTATGCACTGGAGAATTGGAGGAAAACAATGTTTTCCCACATGGACAAAGGTCTCTGCTCCTGTACCCAGGGGGTCAAATCCAAGCCTTGCTGGAGTCAATGGATAGACTCCCTTTGACTTAGTAGGCTCTGGATCAGACCCAAGACTCCCATAATTATGCCTGACCTGCCTACTGGGATGCCTTTAGTCTTGACAGAGCCAACAAAAATCTTGTCCTCTCAAGAGCATTTTTGTTTTCATGAGGTTAGGCTAAAGTTAGCTGCTGGAACCAACACAGCTTCCTCACATCTGGGCTGATGTCCTTGTAGCCACAGGCTGCTTTGCCATGTGAGAACCCTATTGGAGATTATTTCTGGACACCAGGATGCATACAGTTATTTCAGCATTCGGTGCCATGTCAACACAACTGAATGTATACCACAGCAAGACATGCCCAGGCATCTCTAAGGCAGATGGTCCCATCAAATCCTCCTTTCCTGAAGCATACTGGTAGCAAAAAAAGTGTCAAGAATGTAGTGAGGCACACTCCTGTGGGTTATTTCCCCAAAAAATGTCATTGGAGAAAAGGAGACTGAGGGGAGACCTCATGGCGGCCGACAGCTTCCTCCCAAGGGGGAGCCAAGGGGTAGGCGCTGATCTCCTCCCTCTGGGGCCCAGTGACAGAACCCCAGGGAACGGCCTGGAGCAGCCCCAGGGGAGGGTTAGGGTGGAAATCGGAAGGAGGTTCTTCCCCTAGAGGGTGGTGAGGCCCTGGCACAGGCTCCCCAGGGCAGTGGTCACCACCCCGAGCTGGGCTGAGTTCAAGCAGCGTCTGGCCAACGCTCTCAGTCATCTGCTGTGATGGGGCTGGGCCTGTGTGGGGCCAGGGGTTGGGCTGGGGGGCCTTGGGGGGCCCTGCCAGCTCGGGAGATTCTGTGATTCTATGATTGTCTCCAGTTGCCATCTCAGCAGTGTCCACTAGTCCCGCTGCTTTGACTGGCAAGTTAGGGGCTGCTGTGCTCCTTTCTGGCTTGCCACTTCCCTCAAATCCTGGTGCCCGGACATGTCGGTGTTCTTCTGTTTCCCAAGCACACAGTGGATCTACAAACCACATCATCAAGCCATCTGCTGTTGCTGGAGCTAAAAATCAGTAGGAAGAAAATAAGACCTAAACCCTTATATCACTTCTTCACTAAATCACCATTTTCCTTCGCTGTTGCTCACCAAGGTAAAGCATTTTTCCCTACCTCCCAGAAATCATCTATTAGTCTGACTAGATGGCCAAGTCTACTATTCATCTGGTCAAAGCTGGAAATGTGTCTGGTTTTATGGGGAGGAATATAATATTTATTAAAATATTTTGTAGAGAGGACAGCAAATGGTGTTTTTCAACCTGTATGGGGTAGCATTACTGCGCTGAAATTGGAGAGGTCAGATTCCTATCTAACGTAAATAAGCTTAACTGCAGTGAAATCAATGACCCCCATAGGGACCAAGAATTTGACTATGAAGGGACCCTAGAGCCCACTGAGATCAATCAAAAATTTTCTATTTGGCCACAGACTTTGGATAAGACCTTTACTTGAGCAAGAAAAAGTGGCTATAAGTGGAAGAGTCAGTGTTTTGGAATATTCATCACCATTCTATTCTTCTTTGTACACAAATAAACATTTCCCAATGTGTTTTTAGCCATGAGATGCATCCCAGGAACTATTTTGAACCAGGGTTTAAGCCTTCAAGCCTTGAAAACTCACTTTCACATAAAATTTCTCCTGCTGGGAAATAAAAGGAGGCTGTTACAGAACCACATCTCTCGGCTAAGAAACGTGACAGTTGCAAGAACAATTGCAAAGAAAAACTTCAGTGCAATTCTTTAGTGTTTTTATGACTGACATTTTGATGGTGCTCATGAGCTTTCAGAAGGAAATCAATTTTAAGACTACTTGAATTCTGGAGGATACAGCCAAGTACAGGAGATAGGACTGATTAGCAAGGGATCAAGTGCAACTAGTTCTTGGCCGTTTTGTTCAGCTCAGGAGGAAAGCTTTCAGCCTGTATCCCTCTCCCCCTCAGCACTCCCAAAGTGACTTTTTCACCAGTCCGTTCACAGCAGGAGCTGGTGGTCCCAGTCACCCAGTTTATGAGCGCTTTGTCATCTCTAAAGCCCTGTTTCTGCCAGAGGTTACCCAAAGTCACTGCAGTGTACCCACAGCAAGTTAAAGTTCAGATCACAGGAGCCACTTATGCAGTGTTTTCATGTCGAACAAAAGATCACAACCCCCGGTGACACTGTTAGAGCTACACAAAGCAAGGGACTGGAACATGTTGCTCTCGATGTTCGAAGCTTCTCTCGACAGGGTCCTCATTTCAGCTGTTACTTCTTGATGCTAATGTGACTAGTAATAATGTAAAACTGCATTACAAGCTTTGGCTTGGGTTTGAAAAAAACCCCCAATTTTGTGAATTTTGTCAATTTTGTGTGTTAATGTGTGTGGTTTGGGGAGAAAGGGAGTATTATTACTATTACATATTTTTGTAAGCAAGAATATCTAGCTAAGATCATCCAGAAAATTGAAATGAATGAAAACAATTGAAATGACTGGAGAAGCCATTGTTGTCAATTTTTCTTGGGGGGGAAGACAAATGAAAAATGCTCACTTGTCATACATGTGCGGTTTGAGGGCATTCTTTCTTGGCTGGTCCTAGCAAGAACATTTAGCTGAGCTAAATGTCTGAAGGAAGTTGCTGGCCAGCTGGGCTAGCACGGCTAAGGCACACGGAACAGCTGTGCCAGTGGCATGCAAGGCAGGGATGTGGCTGGCATCTGAGCCACCTCTGATCCCTCACAACAAATGACTGCCTGTCACCAAGCCTGGTGCAGAAAAGAGTAATCGTACCCTTCAGAACTATTCCTGAACCAAGCTGGAAGCTTGCAGATGGACAATCGCTTTTCCTACCACCCTTTTCTTGTTTACCTACAATCTTACCCTGTTTTCTGCAGGACAATAGCAGGCTGGGGTTTTGACAGCCTTGTTGCATTTGTAGCTCGGGAATGTTCTGAAACATGTTCTGAAACATCTGCTTCCCAACACAGAGCAAACCTCTAAAGCTCCCAAGAATGCTAACAGCTTGTCAGAAGTATCTTTTTTTATAGACATTTCATTCTACCCAATCATTTCAGTGGCAGCTTCCTGGTGCTTGGATTTATTCTCATTCAATGAGCACAACGAGAGAAAAGAATAAATAAAAGATAAAAAAGAAAGAAGAAGTTGAGGCCAAGCCTAGTAATGAAAAGGTCAAGTGCACAAAGGTGTGAAAGGTCCTGAAGGAGCCAAGGTGTTACTGGGCCACCGCAGCTCAGTGAGCCAAACTGAAAACTAGCACGCAGACTTGACGTCATCCATCGACACTTGGCATTTTGGAAGGACACGATGAGCTAAAGAAATCAGTCCCGGTTATTCCTCAGCCTGTAATTTATTAGGCCGCATCATCGCCACTCTGTACAGAGCTTCTCCTTTCAGAAAGAGAGCTGGAAAGTTGGTGTCTCTCTGGTTGCGTAGATGAGGAGTAAGGAATTTGTGTTACAGCTGAGCAACATTTCACTCCAAAGAATGTTTTCTGAGGGAAGCAGAAGTCTAGAAAAGCAGAAGCAGCATAGTGAAGATTGCAGATTGGAGCTTCCCAAACTGATGTTCACTTAGTTAAATATTTCCTGGGGGTAGGAAGGACTTCCTGAGCAAAAATTCTGGAAAATTAAAATTATTACTATTTTTGTGTTTGTGTTTTTTTCTTTTTTTAAATTGCAAATGGTTTGATACTTAATGATATTAAATGAAAAATCCAAGTTCAAAAAAAGTTCACAAATAATTTGCAATGTTTTGCTTTGCCAAAGGCTACCTTCCCTGTCCTCTTACCATCACAAATTTGTTTGCAGCCTGTCAGTGAGTAGGGAAAAAACCCACCCCGAATCCCAACCAAAAAAAAACCAAAACAACCCAGAACCATTTCCAAGAACTGTTCGGATCTTTTTTCTCCAGATTCCTGGAATAAACCTGCCTGAATCCCCCAGGTCAATGCAGGCTCTGTTCCCCAGTGATGCTTATGTAACATGGGGTGGAGTTCTGACCAAAATCTTCAGCTATTTTGCCATGGTCCCAGGCAAATCAATTCGCTTCATGTCCTAGATGCATGCTGAAGGCCAACCTAACTCCTCCCAACTGTCCTGCTGGTAAGTGGGTTGTGTAGGCTGGAATGTCAAAGGGTAAGCAGATGGTCTATCCACATCCACAGATCATATTTACCTGGCTGTACATCAGCAGTAACCCCCGGGAAGTCATTGCTTCCAACTCGGATTTGGCGTGCGTCTAGGTGATGTGAACTTAATTGCAAAAATTCTTTCGGAGTCGGTTGTGGCTTAGCTCAGCGCACGCTCTGCAGAAACCAGCTTCTGCAGAGGACTCTCACGTTTCCATCTTGGATAACTAACCTTAAATCAAAATAAATAATTCAGTTCCATTAAATCTCATTCTTTTTCATGGTTTGCTATGTTTGATCTTTCTCTGTCCAGAATACCATACTAGAACATAGCAGATTTTACACAATTTCTTCATAGTTCTAGATGTTTCAAAATAATTTTTGTTTATGGGATTAATCTTTTTATTAGCCATTTTATGTAAAGTGAATGAGGGCTTAGAAATCCAGATTTCAGATGTTTGGTTGACCTGGATTGCTCTATTTGCATTGAGATCACAAAAAGCGTGAAGAATGCAGTTTACTGCAGAATTGAATAGTCTATATTGGGTTCCACATGTTTTCAGTGATCAAATAAGGTGAGGAGTGGTTTGTTTTGTTTTGATGAAATTAGAGGAATCAGGAAAAAAAAAAAAAACAAAAAAAGCCTAGGACTCTTGTTGCCTGACATTAAAATGCCAAAAGAAGCATCTAGAGATATCTGAGATGTTCTAGTGCAGTGGAGGCATCTATAATAGACACTGAAAATATCTCCCAAACTGGTTTTAACTCTCTGTCCTGTAGCCAATGATTTCACTGTGCAGGTGGACTGATCCTGGTTTTACACAGTTCACTTTTCATGAATTTGTCAGCTCTGTGTACCCTGTAACCAAATCAGTTTTCCTTGCAATTTGGAGAGCGACCTTGGAACCAAACAGAAAAACTGGAGTAGCTGAAAAATCACATTTATTTTCTTCTGCACTCATTTAATTTCACTGCATAGGAAATAACTTCTTCTTCCCTATACTGGAAGAACCAGGAGCAATCTTTCAGAGCAGTGCACACAAATGTGTGACGTTTACTCGGAATTATCTGCTTATGCATCACATACAGGTATCTTGGAGACTTGCACAACGTTATTTTCTCTGCAGCTGAGTAGCTAAACCCTGACAGCCACAGAGGTATGGGGCCTCCTCTTTAAGATGCTCTGTCTTTGAAACTGAGAATAAGCTGTGAGAGGTTAAATATGTACCTGATGTCACCACATGCTGCTCTGCTGACATCACTGGTGCCATGCTGATTTGCGTTGACTGAAAATTCTAGGTCTAGTACATGAATAACTATAGAGAGAGTCTTAAATCAAAAGGATCTCTCCAGCACCTCCCATGCCATTATTCAGGGCAAATTACTAAAACCCGACATCCAGCATGCTCCCAAATAAGTTTCAGCAGAACATTGTCAAGGTACCAAAACACTTCGGGAAGACCACACCTGGGAAATAGGTTTGTGTACACAAGGTAAGTAGTTTAAAAGAGCTTTATTTAAAAGTTTTGGCTTTTTAAATCTTAAAATGGCAGTTTGACATATCCCACTTTACTGAAGGAAGTGAAAGATCTAAATCCTGAATTTAAAGGTCACGTGTGGAAGGAATTTGTCTGCATGTTGGAGTCAGCATTCCAGAACTGGTCTCTGCACTGCCCATGGGAATCTCCTCTTTGACAGGAATTCAGTCTAAGAAAAAAATGTATTATATTAAGGGTTATCCTTCACTATCTTATCATTAGAAAGAATTATTTTAATCTCCAAAAGACTTGCAGAGATGTTACTTTTTTCAGCCACAGCTATCCTTACTAGTAGATAGAAAGTATCTTACTCCTTTTTCACACCTTACATGTCTCACCCACGTTGCTTTCCCTTTTATTTTCTTTTGTATTAATGTAACTGCATAGCTGTAAATGTCAGAAGGCTGAAGGCAAGGTGAGCAGTCAGATTATATAGGCAGCAGAGAGAAGATCTGGCATAATTTGTTCCTCTTCCAATTTCCCCACCACTTTGCCCTGTACAGGAGCCTGGTTTATTCCTACCAGCCTACCCCACGCATTGTCATTGTCCACCTTCAGATGTTATTACATACCATGGCGGGGCTCCACTGGACCCATCTCAGGGGCGTCCTTGCTGTGTCATCGGCTTTTTAGGTTTCTCTGTTTGGTAGGAGAGGTGTGCATGTCCTTAGCTTTCTGTGGTTCTCCATGGTGACACCAAGTTATCAGTTCCAGTCTGACAAAAGTTAAAGGTTTTGATCTTAACCCCATTTGGGCCAACTCATAAGACTCCATGGCTATGCTAGTAAATAATATCAGTCAGAGCCTGTTCTTGGACCCTGACTGATACAAATAAAGTATCTCCCTCCCACACACCCTAAAATAAGCAGCTACAGGCGATCTTCCCATTGGGAATGAGCTACCCCCCAGCTGCGCTTAAGCATTGTCTGAGCATTTGCTCTTGGACATAGGTCAAAGCTATGCCAGGGGCTATGCTAACAATGCGATGGTGTGGGCAGCTGTGGGACATTGCCCAGATCCATGACTTGGCTCTGTTCAATGTACTGGTATAGACACTGTGGCTTCAGCAAAAAAACAAATGTAGCTCCGCAAGAATAATCTAGGTTAGCTAACCATCGATGGTACAACTATCAGCCACGCAGGAGTCCTGGAGAATGCTTCCTGTTTCCATCAGGGGATTTTTCATAGATAGAAGTATTTCCACATCTTTTGTAAAGTAAAGTAGAATTCAGGTTTCCTGCACAGCTTTTGTGCTGTCTGATCAGTAGCACTCTCAAATCTTCAGTCACCCTACTGATGTATTTAAAGGATTTAGTCCTTCAGGAGTGTCTAGCGTGTCTGAAAATGTTTGAAAAGCTTTGGTATTGTAAGCTGTGATTCCTATTACAGTTGATATAATACGGTGATTTGTTGCCATTACGTAACTGTCACTTTAGCTCCCTGCATCGCGTTGCGTATTGCAAGGTCCCAACCCACAGAGCACTTGAGCACTTGCTCAGGTTTAAGCAGAGATTATCCTGTTGGTTTCAATAAGCTTTGGCTGGGGCGTAGACATGATGTGACTTCGATACAGAGATATCTACAAAGGTGGCCCAAGGGCCCAAATCTTACAGGGCAAGAACATACTGCATTCCCCCTTGGTCCTAATGATGCAAAAACCTCCGAAATTTAGTGAGCCTGTATATGTCGTTGGGTCCAAACATCAGGTTTTTCTTATAGGGAGGGTAAATTGCTCCAAAAGAGGATGAGTGGAGCTGGCTTGTCGAGTTTCCAGCTAAGGTAAGATCATCAGAAACATTGAGGGCCCATGCTGATTTGAATCCTCAAAAGGGTGGAGAAAACACACTTTAGACTGGCGGAAAATGTCTCCTGTATCATATTTACACCTAGAAACCGTCTCCTAAATTTATGTACCTCACCCAACCCAGTTGCATTCAGATAAAATACAGACTGTGTCCCAGGACATGCTCCACTTGTCCCTCAAACTTTTCACTGAGACTGATGAATTGAAATGTATGGATTGCCCTCGGCATGAAGAAATAATTTTCAATAACTTGCATTTTTTGCTAAATATATTCAAAACCCAAGGGAGATTCAGTGGTAATCATCAATATCTAACAGTTAACACCAAAGAACTTTCAGCTGCTCTCCCAAGTTTGCTTTCCTTGTACATAGAAATGGGAAGGGAAGTTCAGCAAATAAATATCATTAGAGAGAGGTAGCTAAGAAAGATAAGCTGGAGAGGGATGCTTTTCTCCATCAGCTGTGAGGTGTCTCAGATTACTCATAGGTCCTTCCAGAAGTCATTCTTGTCTTTAAAGAAACCTAAAGTTTGCTATAAGGACTGTTGGATGATGGTCCCTAAAGCTTTTTTTTTTTTCTCCCCCAGAGAAGTGGACTAACTGGATGTGCATAAAAGATGTATCTATCTTTTTCTTAAATATCTCCAACCTGGAGGTTCCATTTCATCCCCAAACAATCACTTTTAGTACTTCGTTACCCTTCCTATTAGGAAGTTTATCATGATATCCAAACTAAATCTCTCTAGTTGCAATTTCAGTCCAGGACCTTTTGCCCTGTCCTTGGTGGACATGGAAAATAGCATAATCCCTGGCAAAATGAACTGACCACGGCATAAATTAGAATCATTTCAACCCGTTGGCAAAAGCTCTGAAGTGAAACACTGAAATCGTTTTACCATATTAGCGTCATTAAGTCCAAGTGATGAGACAGAGCGCTACAATCATTGGGAAAAAGTTTAAGAAGGGTGAAAAACAAAAGAAAAGGCACAGGTTGAAGAAGACAGGTTGTTTTGCTTTTATCTGGTGACTGCTGTAAAACAAACAAACAATTAAAGCAGAAGCAGGGGGAGAAGGCAGGCAAGTGATACATTCTGCTTGGTTCTATGGCAAGGGAAAATTGTCTGCTAGCGTGGAAACTGGCCAAGGTCTTTTTGTCCTCAGGAGAACTGTAATGACAAATGTCCTCTACCAATCTATTGTGAGAAGGAAAGTCCTCATTGCCTTTGTTATTCAAAATCAGCAGGGATGCTGACAGAGCAGCGTTGGACAATAAGGAGCATGGTGGGTGATAGTGCCCAGATCCCTGACAGATGTGGGAAGTCTTCAGTACCAAGTCAAGACTTTTCTGCTAATAGGTTATGTCTCCTGAGAAGACATATGGTGTCATATTAGTGATTTGTCTCACAGAAAAACCAAAATTCACCATAGAGTAACATCTCACCCTTCTGTGTTCCGTGGGTTTTAAAGAGGACACAATAGCCATAAAATATCTACGTTCATCATATCAAATGTTTTATAATTTGGGTGGCTGAGAACAGAAGGGAATAGGAGCTTGCTGTTAATTGGCACAGAAATGTGAGGTTTGGCACTGGCAGGTGGAAATCACCAGTAATGGTGCAGAAAGGTGGAAGGACAGTGTGCCAGGTAGTGAAGAAGAGGGAAAAGGTTTTCTGAGTGAAAATAAGAAATTCCCAGGATTTCCAATGAACACTATTGCAAAATTTTCCTTTGTGTTTTTAGGACAGTCATCATGGTGACTTACAAGGGAAAGGCTGGATTAGGGAAAGCAACCAAGCACAGCTCCAGGCTGGGTGGAGAATGGATCGAGAACAGCCCTGAGGAGAAGGACTTGGGGGTGCTGTTTGATGAGAAGCTCACCATGAGC
>VWZZ01005847.1:139546-169920 GCA_013399095.1 Psophia crepitans | reverse complement strand
TATTCTATTCTATTCTATTCTATTCTATTCTATTCTATTCTATTCTATTACAATTATATCAGGCTAAAGCAGCAGATCAGGACTTGGGTTATCCATGAGTTAGTTACCTGAAATGCATGCTCAAACTTCTACACTGCTTGTCGGGTGTACTTAGTCTTGGCGACACGCCACAGGATATGCGCCTCAGCTTCCACCTTTTCCAAATTGTGTGCAATGACATTGCAAACGGTGACAAAATATTCGATGCCACTTGGACGTTGCACCAGCAGCACTGACTCCCGGCGAAGCAGCGACACTGGCAGGGGAAAGCTACACATAGTCTTCCAACACCATTTTCCTTGTTTTATTACTTGCTTGGGTTTTTTTTAGTGAAGATTTTCCTAGCACCACAGACTGTCTTCTGCCTATTAAAGGAACATACCAAACTTTTTACTGAAAGTAATAAAACTTCCTAATACTCTGAAAATACCTTTTTTTTAATGTCCATATATTTCTCAGTTTATCTTTTCCCAGCTTCTGCTGCCATTTGTTTCTTTTGTTGTCATTGGTAACATTCAGGGGATTAAAAAATGGACAAAGGAAAAACAAATGGGGAAGAAAGACTACGTTTTTTGCCTGAGATCAAAAGAAGAAACAAAGGATATGAATACAAGAAATGCTGAAATACTCCCCTTTGAAAAAAAGAACACTTTCATTTTTTTAAGTTGTTTCTAAGGGGAAAAAGCACATTAACGCTGGTGAGTGCTAGTCATGCCCAAAACCAGACTAAAACCAGTAGGTTAAAATCCTCAGACTTTCCTCAGGAAATCATAAATACACAGTGTCTCAATCATACATGAACAATGGCATTAATCTTCCCCAGGATGATATGTGGTTTGCAACCTGCTCTCTTCCACCTCCTGCTTTGATGGTCTATTTTGGATCTTGACAAGCTGCCTGTCTAGTCAATTTGTTCTTAAATTTCTCCATCCAGCACCTGTTCTACATTAAAACACGAGACTCTACAAACAAGCATTCCCGGACCAGACATGAGGAAAACTCGGAACTGAAATGAACGTTCTGCTCCATTAACTTTCGTAACTGGATGATGTCCTTTGTTTTTGAACATTGGTTTTAATGGCCCCTCTTAAAGATGAAACAACTTTGAGTTGAGCTGTTCCTGGATCACCCTGTAATTTGCGTCTATTAAAAAAAGAAATAAAAAGTCATGCCTTTTTTCTGCTCTCTAGCTGCAAACTCAAGGCTGTCAAGTTACACTCTTGGAAACAAGGGGGTTTTAAACTGATTTTGCTTGCTTGAAAGGCATTTTTAGAGTTATTTTCCACTAGAAAATATGAAGAAGCAAAATGTGGAAAAAAAAATAGAGCTGGTAGAGAACATAAAACTCACTCAGCTGTGAGTAGGGGCATAGGGTTTACTTCATCACATGCTTAAAAACAAGTGCTGAAGCACCGTGCTGAGTCCGGGTGACGTGGTAGCTCAGGCTTTCACTTTGCTGTAGGGGGAACCAAGTGATGCACTGAGAAAGATTCCTCAGTGCATTCATATGACTGCAAGTGCTCAGGTTTTTAATCAAGTTACACTTTAGCAACTTATCCTTTGTCACTGATCCATGGTAAAAGGCACGCATGCTCTTAGCCGTTCCAGCTCCAAAACAAAATGTCACCTGAGACACTATACTAGTTGTCTATGTTAGTGCCATGAAATTGTTTAAATGAAGACAATTTACCCAAATTCAGGGAGGTATAGTGTAAAAGTATGTCTCAGTGGGATACTGCACAACTTGTGAGAAATGCTAAGCACATGCACCAAGTGATTGGGTTATGCAGAACTCAGGGTAGCTCCAGCTTACAGATTCAAACTCAAGTTTGACGTGAAAATACACAAGTGTCTGTACGTGAAATTGTTGTATAAAATGTTATTTCAAATAGTGGAAAAACAGTCAATGTACTCAGTGAAATTTAGAGTACAGCACACCTGAGTAGCTAGTAGTTTAGTTGCTTAAATCTAGGCAATTACTGCCATCAGAGATGCCTTTTTTGTATGGCCATGGAAGGGTGGCGAACGTAGCACAGACACTCACCTGGTAGAGAGACACCAGATGCTGTTGAGCATCTCAAATGAGAATTCTCTGTATTAATGACTGAAATGAGCTCAATATTTCCCTAGACTACCATGGGAGTTCCTAAACTTAGCCCTCTGATTGTTCTCTATATGTGAGCACCTATAGTTATGTGTCTAAATTTTTTAAGCTGAACTCCTGCCTGAAGGAGTAATTCAGTTCCCTAAACATAAGGCATTTATTGCAGCTGAAAATCACAGAATCACAGAATCATAGAGGTTGGAAGGGACCTCGAAAGATCATCTAGTCCAACCCCCCTGCCAGGGCAGGACCACCTAGAGCACATCACAGAGGAACGTGTCCAGTCGGGTTTTGAATGTCTCCAGAGAAGGAGACTCCACAACCTCTCNTATTTATAAACATTGATGAGGTCACCCCTCAGCCTCCTCTTCTCCAAGTTAAAGAGACCCAGCTCCCTCAGCCTTTCCTCATAAGGGAGATGTTCCACTCCCTTCATCATCTTTGTGGCTCTGTGTTGGACTCTCTCTAGCAGTTCCCTGTCCTTCTTAAGCTGAGGGGCCCAGAACTGGACGCAATACTCCAGATGCAGCCTCACCAATGCAGAATAGAGGGGGAGGAGGACCTCCCTCGACCTACTGACCACAGCCCTTGTAATGCACCCCAGGATGCCATTGGCCTTCCTGGCTACCAGGGCACATTGCTGGCTCATGGTCATCCCTCCGTCCACCAGGACCCCCAGGTCTCTTTCCCCTATGAATGCCTTAGGTTGTCTAGCCTGATCTCCAGCTGCAGCTCGAGAAAGACACAGCACTCCTGTAGATGCTGTGTTCTATCTGCCAGTCCAGCTTGGATGTCTCAGAAACTCTAGAACATTTGACATTAACTAAGAACTAGAGTCTAACCACTGAGTTAAATCTGCAATATCCATTAAATCTACCACCTTCCAAATTCTGTAAGATTTATGTCCCTTTCCAAGATTGTTGCCCAGTGTCACTTACGAGAGTTTTTTGAGCTGCGGTTAAAAACTTTCATAGCCAGTTATTCAAACACAGGCCATTAACCAAAAGGAGCTGCACAGATCAGCATCTGTGACAACACAAAAATAGAAAGCTGGAGCCTTGATGGAACTGCAATAAAGTGAGTGGGACTTTTGTATGAAAATGTCGTTTGAGCATCCCTCGAGTATTTGAAGCGTAAGCAACCGAAGAGCTTCCAGCTCTCTATGAGTAGAAAGAACCTTATCTAATTTACTGCCCTGCATTGAGTCAGGATATTCATACTTTCCTTGATATCTCCCTAAAAAAGTTTCTATTCATTTCTCCAGAGGACAATCCGTAATATCTTTAAATATTTTGCACTACTGCTTACCTAAATCTCAGTATTCAGTACCAAACCTTTCTTTTACTGTAAGAAAGCCAAGAACTTTTTTTTCTTCACTCAGTGGGCTCAGAGAACAATTCATTCCTGAAACTTTTATAACAATCTATTTATTATATCTCAGAAAAATGGTGTATTCCTGTCCTTACTTATTTACCATTTGAACCTTTTTTTCCCCCTAAGACAGCAATGGATATGCTTCTTTGCGATGACTTTCTCAAGAGACTCTTAAGTTCAAGACACTTTGTGTGTTATACACGTGCTTATTTAATAACAGACACTAGTGGAACAATTTTGGTATCTAAAAAATCAGTGTCTAGTGACATCTGAAGCACTTTCAGATACCCAAGACATCTGCACAGGCCTGATAGATGTGACAGGAGACCAGTGGGAAACCTATGATCATCTGACTTTGAAACTCAAGACTTTGTGGAATAACTTCAATCATCTCAGAGATTTCTGAGACTAGAAAGATGAGTTATTCCTGAGTAGATGAAGCAATTTTTGTAGCCTGTGTTTTGCAGATGGAGAGGAAAGGCCAAGGGAAGTTCCATATCCAGCATTAAAAATGAATTTTCTGGTAAAGGCAGGTGTCAAGTGTAGAGCACTGGAGTCTCTCAGTTGCGGTTTGGCCAAGCTTTTGAAGCTGAATTGCACACCACAAGCAAAAAAAGTTTTAGTCACATGATTGTGAGTAGATTCTCATTCCTAGGCAGAAAAGAGTGGTGTTCAATCCAGTTTGGTAAGCGTCTTATATGTCACCATGGTTTTCCTCTGTTGGTTATGCAGGGACCAGAGTTTGAGAAAGGCATCTTGAGTTAAAACCACGAATCTTTATCCAAAACCTAGGATATTGTGACAGGTGCCTAATTTTACCTTGAGTATCATGGTGAGTGGTCTGAATAGGGATTACTGCTTACAGCTTGACTAATATGTCCCACATAAATGTTGATTATCTGCTTTATGGACAAGTTCATGTGGTTCTCTACAATTTTGGGGTTAGCAATTAAGCTTCCTCATGGTATTCCCTGTAATTAGTATCAAATATAGTTTTAGCCTCAGGAATATCTGGGAAACAGTGTGGCCAGGGTAATTGCAAAGGCATTTGTAGAGGTTTTAATAGGGACCACTGTATAAAACTTTCCTCTGTTGCTGATTTTGGCATGCTGACTTATATTTTCTCAAGTCCTTTATAAAGAAAGGTGTTCTAAATGGTTTATTTACTGCCTTTTTTCCCCTCCATTTCCTGACCTCTTTCTTACTAAAAAGTGTAGCAAGGGGTTAGCTATTAAAAGCAGACTTGATTTGTTGGCCTTGATGAGAATTGGGTCTTGCACAAGTTTGGTAAGGTGCTTTCTTTAAGGATTAGTTAAGGCCTTAACCGCCCAGCCAGATGTTACCTACAAGCAATGAGATGCTGTTATGACTTATTTCTTATTTAGCATCTGTGGTTTCAACAGATGTGAGAAGTGAAGAGATATGGTGCAATAGAGTACAAACTGAGCCTAAAATGTGTATATTCCGATTGTGTGCTGTCAGTAAAGCCTCAAACTGATCTGCTCTCCAAAAATGTCAGTTGCCATCATCTAAACACACCATTCTTTCTCTTCTTCCATCCATCTTAAACTTGCTCTAGGACAACAGTGCCAACTTCCCAACTGCAACACAGAATGTCCTACTACCTGCCAAGAAGGGCTTGTGCTTTGCAGTGGAATTGGATATGGGGAGAGTGCGTTCATTTTCATAAATGCTGGTGTCTCCACTTCAGATTATAGACAACAGTGGTAGAGTCAGTACAGCTTTAGGAAAACTGCTTTTAAAAAATGAAGTCCTGGGTTTCTTCCTAGAAGCTCTAACATTTTTTATAACATTCAGAACTGTTAGTGTCGGAATAATTCTGAGATAATGTAACTGCAGTGTATTGGGATACAGATTAGCATTTCCTCAGAGCTCTGCACTGTACCAAGGTTCTAGTTTGAGAGTCACCTCAGGAACTCCATACGCTAATGACTGATAGCCCACCATCATTGAGTGAAACCATTAAGGAGGCTCAAGGTCACTCTGATCCATTGTCTTCCTGGGTAGATCATGGCTTGGATGACTAATAGATGTACTAACAAGTTCTGTTCCCGCTCATTCTTAGGGCAACAGGTGACATTCTGGGGGGAGATTGGGACCTTGACAGGTCCAGGGGCTACATGCAGGTATTGACACTGTCTGACCCAAGAGGTGGCGTTCACCTTGCAGATTCAGACATCTGAATTCAACTATCTATAGGCAATGTGTTCATATAAACATGATATCTTAGTTATCATTATAGTTTATGTAGATCTGGGGTTAATATAATTTGCCAAAACTCGTAGTGCCATCTCAGGCACCTCGAGATACCTGAAATTTTTCCTTGGTCTTTGTCTTTGGTCCCATGGGAGGCAGGATACGTGGCCTAGAGGATCTCAGATAGCACCACATATCTATGTTGAGAGGTCAAATTGAGTCTTGGTTCTTTCTTGACTGTGATGGGAGGTAGGACACCCAGTGCACAGACATTCACCTGGGTGTCTAGATGTGGATCTAGCTCAAAGACAGTTATCTACATTAGGAAGCTAATCTTTCTGAGCCCGTTCTATAATTAATAGACAAAGATTCCCTTGAGAGGGCAATTTAGAACAATTAATTGGATACTTCATTTAAATCATTTTTTTTAAAAAAAAACTGTCTCTTTCCATTGACTACAGGGTAATATTGGGGTATCTAGACTCTTAGTACTGGCACTAATTTAGATGTCTGACTTTTTTGGGATCATCGTTACAACAGGATATATCCCAAGTGATGCACACATGCTCAGGAAAAGCTCTACTAGCTTCTCTTACTGGGGAATGGAAAGTTCTGTTATTTTGGTTTCATTCCCACCCACTGCAAGGATGGGGTATAAAACTAAGTACATGTTTGGTTGTAACCTTTGTGCTGTCCAAGACTGATCCAAACCTCATCAATCTCTAAGGCAGGTTTGCCCTGACTGAGGTGGCCCTTGAGTCAGGCCTACAAGATCAAAGATAAAAGGGAAGACAGCCAAAGACAGATTTAGAAATACAATCAGCTAGCCATAGCTACATTCTTAATTAAATTGCTACAGGCCAACAGCTGCTCTTTAGGGAGTCTCTAAACTCTAACACATGCCCCTATATTACAGTAGTAAAACCAAGGAATAATTTTGCTCGACAATAGCTTTCCTGTGTGCATTGAAATAGCCTAATATAGTTTCATGCCTGAACTTAGTGGTTTGAGGGTAAATATATAACTGTAAGGTTTTCTCTTTTTTTTCTCCTTTTTCTTTTCCTGATCCTCCAACTATGATGTCAAAGTAAGGGAAAATATTTTGTAAAAAACCAAATTAACAAACCACAAGAAATTCACATGGCATTTCCCCTCATCCTCCCCACTGTCCAACTCCTGCAGCTGTGAAATCCGAAGTATACCTTTTCTCCACAAATACAACCCTCTGCGAAAGACGGTGTCATAGACCTTAAACCAAAGCTGATGGCAGAGAAGGCAGCAGTGACCTCTTTTAGAAGGAGCCACCTATAAAGACGTTTGAGGTGTCTCATCCACTCAAAGGGTAAGGAACTACAACAAGGGGAGAGCAAATGAGGGAGGGCCAAGAGAAAGGGTTCAGCATAAAACAGAAGGGTTATGTCCTGTTGGGAAGAGGGAGTGATAGAGTGGCTTGGTGGGCATCTGGTGACCAACCATAGTCAGCCCACCACAACTGTGCAAAACCTGACTCTGTCTTCTTGACAAGCTACTCATAGGTCCTAGCAGGCTGCTATTTGGTCCCCACAAAGCTACTCCAGGCTGCACAAATGCCAGTTCCCTCAGCCTCTCCTCACAAGACGAACTTTCCAGCTCCCAACCACCTTGGTGGCCCTCCACTGAACTTGCTCCAGTTTATCAATGCTTTTGACGCAATTGCGGCCCAAAACTGGGTGCAGTATTCTAGATGTGGTTTAAATTTTTATCTGAACCAAAAGAAAATAATTTCTCTTTCTTTCACTTGATACATGTCCCACACACTACATTTTTTCCATAAAATGCAAGAAAAGCTAGGCCTGAGATTTACTTGAGTTGACTTTAGATGCTTGAGATATAGATGTCTGGTTAAAAAGCCTTCTTCCACTTACCTTTCTTTGCTACAGGTCCCTGCCCTCTAGCCTCCTGAATGAAGATGAATCAGGTTTAGGTAGGTCATTTTTAGCAATCTAAAGTTACTAATTACAAACCTCACTCACAGTATCCTCATTGTAACACATCTGCAAATACTTGGGAACACGTATTTCAGTGCATTGCTGCAATAGATTTTTTTAGTTTCCTTTAGAAGTTATGAAAATACCTACAGAGAATGCCATCCTGCAATCCCATGGCAAACTGGAAAGTCTGGGAGCTTGCACATAAATACACTCGTAAGCCAATTGCATGACGACTTTAAATGGACTCTCAAATAAGCACTCAAATTCATGCCTGCCAGCCTCTTTCCCTTGCAAGCTTTCCCACTCAATGCCTTCTGTCAAGAGCTGAAAAGCTCAATGAAGAAAGGAGGTGAACTCCACCAAAGCAGCACACAGTGCATTTGATTTCTCCTTCGTGAAACAGCTGGTTACTTCATTTAGAGTTAAATAACAGAAGATTTGTACATCTCTGTCTCACATCTCTGAATGGCTTCCTTCCTATTGACAAATTTGCCTTTTTGGAGATTGTACTTAAAATATATATTCCTGTGATGTGTCTCTGTGTGTGTGTAAAATAATTTTGGGCTATGGTTAATGTTTAAAAAAAGCAGAGTAAAATAGGAGAGTTATTCCTGGAGACAAGCCAAAAAAGACTGAGAAAGTACTGGCATGCTCAGATGCAGAGGTTTTTCAGAGGTCAAGTAGTTGAGTGCTGGGTGGCCAAGGGCTGTGGAAAGGTCTCGGCAGCGAGGAGGGGTCCAGCAAACCAGTTCAGTGGCCAGTTCAGCCGAGTTGCTCTGCCTAACTTGTGTGGCCGCAGAGCCGAGAGAAGTGATGACAATGTCATGTGACAAGGGCGAGACGGAGTCTGTATCTTTGCTGCCTCCACCACCTCACGTCATATCAGGGACATGGCCAGGTGGGAAGCACCACCAAAAATTGAGAGGAAAGCAATCTAAGAAGTCAGCATGAGCTAGCTGTAAATGACTTCTGGCTACTACCTGTGGCTTTCTGCAGCAGAGATCTGCACCAGCTGCCAAACCTACCTGGCTTTTTTGGGAAAAATATGCCCACATTAAGCTCTTAAATAGCTGCCGATGGTGAATGTAGCCCTGATGTCTGCAGTGTCAACAAGTACAGCTCAGTTAGTCACTCTTCCCTTCTTACAGTCAGCAGAAGGAAGTGGGGATTTTAGGGAATAATTCATCTGAGTTACCTTCAACACAAACTTTAGGTCCAGAAGAACCACACTCCAGTTTATTAAATGTAGTGAACACCTCTCTGATAGCAATAAAAAGAATTCGGAGTATCCAGCTGGGGTGGAAATGCTGACTCTTAGTCACGTAAATCCCATAGCAAATACTTCCCAGCAGCTATTATTTACTGCTGTCCTACAGGAGTCTGCCCAAGGACATTTATTCTGTGCTTTGCCATCCTGTAGCAGATGTGAGAAATGAAATCTGCAGAGCATTAAAGGGTATTGTTCTCAGAAATTGCCACCTTTGTGTGAGAGGAGATCCATTCCCGTGCAGGTGGCAGGCAGAGCAGTACCTCAGCGAGTCCTCGTTACACCTCTGTGGTTCAGCCCATCGTTTGCAAGGCGCTGATTGCAATCACTGTCCGCGTCTTTCGTTGTACAGAGGCAGATGATCAGGAATGACAGAAAAATTATCAAGCCCCCCAAATCAACCCCCATCCTACAGAAACTCAGAGGACACCTGAAAAGAGCGTGGCAGGGGAGAGCAGGAATAAAACTGGCTTTCAGCAGCACACAGCTGTGACAGTATCCCTCAGACTTTTGTCAATATATGTCCTTCAAGAAAGCCAGTAAGAAATCACCGGTTCCAATAGTTCCAATTTACACTCCCAGCTAAGTCAATAATTGAGTATATTTGGATTTTTATTTATATCGGTAAGACGAAACCTTCAAAAGGCTTCATATGTAGGAAGAGACTCTTACGGCAACTGATGCCTGACCCCACTCCAGATAACTACTCAATTCATGTTTAATTCAAACAAGTCTGTTACACAAATACTCCCTCTGTCCACACGCAGAAGTCAAAAAATATCCCTCTCAACCAGATTCCTATGGCAAATTCAGGATCCATACCATCTCAGTGCAAGCACCTTAAAAAGAAAACCTACCATGAGAAGGAAATAGGATATTGGTGATGTGAGAAGTCCCGGTAGTGGGGGAAGAACAAAAAAACAAAAGAGAAAAAGAAGAACGAAAGACAAAAGAATGAAAGAAAGAGTGGGAAATTTGGGCATGGTTTTAAACTAAAAGATCTAAAAGATCAGGTATTAGGAAGAAATCCTTCCCTGGGAGGGTGCTGAGGCCCTGGCACAGGGTGCCCCGAGAAGCTGTGGCTGCCCCTGGATCCCTGGCAGTGCCCAAGGCCAGGCTGGATGTGGCTTTGGGCACCCTGGGCTGGTGGGAGGTGTCCCTGCCCATGGCAGAGGATTGGAACTAGATGATCTTTTAAGGCCCCTTCCAACCCAAACGCCTCTGTGATTCTATGATTCTATGAAATTGCCTCTTGAGTTGAACCATTGTCATTTCAGTAGCAGGAATTTCCACTTTTGTCCCTGTGTTTGAATCAGACTTAAGCACAAGAAATAGCCTTCCCTTGAACTTCCTTTCATTTAATTGAGGTAAAAACTCCTACTTTCCATCCTCCAGTGAAAAACTACAGCACAGGCAGAGTCAGTGTCATGCCCAATGCAAGATGGTCTCTGTGTTCCACAGACCTTCTCCTTTGATGCATGGAGGGAAAGAAAGTCCCATACTGGAGCTCAGCCTGCAAGAAAAGCTCTGAGGAGATGGCGCCCACCAGCACATACGTGGCTTCTTTGAAGCCCTTGAGCTCCACCAGCTCAGCCAGCTGCACCTACTGCTGGTAGAAACGACGGAGATGGAGAGAGGGCCACAAAGGTATAAAAGTCTGGCTGTGGGAAAGGTGAGAAATGAGCCTGCCATGTGTATTTTGCGTGCTGTGGATGTGACACGCAAGCCTGTACTATTATTTAGCAATCCAGGAGGAAAGTCTTGTCTGTAAGAGGTAAAACATCAATTTGCCTGTTTGTTTATGCCACTGGAGCCCTGCACAGTGAGGACTTTAAGAGGTTTTTGTGGCTGAGGAATATTTCCTGGGTAAAAAGAAGGCCAGAAGTGAAGCTGAGATTGCAAAAAGTTTCCCCAAGACCAAAACATTTGCCAGTCCTTGGGGAAACTTCGTGATTCTCTTTCTGGTTATATCCCCACATCCTTTTATTTTTTTAATCTTTTGTTTGTTTGTTTGTTTGTTTTTCTCCTAGAGGGGTTTCTGAGAGAGGTCACCCCTAGGGAGAGGATGGAGAAGAAGGGTCTGTCTCTTGTTTATGCAATGTCCAGGCAGGCTGGGGACAGGATGAGCATCTTGCTGTCCTGCAAAAAAAAAACACACAAAAAACCAAAAACCCAGACAAAGCAGAGCCAGCATATCGTTACTGGGGAGGGGGTGGTGGAGCATTTTTGGGTGTCTTCAGGAGATGTTGTCTTTGGCTATGCTGCCCTGTCTCTAGATGCTTCCTGTCGTTCTGAGGTTTTGTTAGTTTATAGAATATCTGTGTCGGATTTGAGGTTCACCCGGGAAATTCATTCTTGCTGTAGTCAGTGAAAGTGAAGAGAATGGACAAAAAGACATTCCCAGGTTCCCTGCCCAGCTACCTACCTGCCCGTGAAGCCTCCAGAGCACTGTTTCCCCAGAGCAGCTTCTGGAACGAATGTGCTCTTATGGATTACAAGCGATTTCCAACCCTAAACATGCAGACATCCCTGAGACCCAGCTCATCTTTTGCCACCACACATCTTCTCTTTGTCAGGAGGGAGACCTGAAATTTCCCTTTTACATTCAAGGCAGTATTTCATCTTTCATTATAGCTCAGCCAGAATAGGATCAGGGCAATGACTGTGAAACAGGAAAGGAGATCTCTGCTAAACACCACGGTTGGGATGAGTGCTTCCCCTAATCCAATCTTTCAGACATCACTTCTTGCTCAGGATGTATGTCAGAATTCATATGCCTGACTGACTCTGCTGGTTCTCACCAACGTTAGAATCACAGAATCATAGAATATCCTGAGTCAGAAGAGACCCCTAAGGCCCATCAGCCCAACCCCTGGCTCCACACAGACCCAGCCCCATCACAGTAGATGGCTGAGAGCGTTGGCCAGATGCTGCTGGAACTCAGCCCAGCTCGGGGTGGTGACCACTGCCCTGGGGAGCCTGTGCCAGGGCCCCACCACCCTCTGGGGGAAAAACCTTCTCCTCATCTCCACCCTAACCCTCCCCTGGGGCAGCTCCAGGCCGTTCCCTGGGGTTCTGTCGCTGGGCCCCAGAGGGAGGAGATCAGCGCCTGCCCCTTGGCTCCCCCTCGGGAGGAAGCTGGAGGCCACCATGAGCTCTGCCCTCAGTCTCCTCTTCTCCAGGCTGAACAAGCCCAGGGCCTTCAGCCTCTCCTCACACGCCTGCCCCTCCAGACCCTTCCCCACCTTTGTTGCCCTCCTCTGGACACTCCCCAACAGTTTTATGTCCTTTTTGTGCTGTGGCACCCAAACCTGCCCCCAGCACTGGAGGTGAGGCCGCCCCAGCGCAGGGCAGAGTGGGACCATCCCGTCCCTGGCCCAGCTGGCAATGCCGGGCTTGGTGCCCCCCAGGACACGGTTGCCCTTCCTGGCAGCCTGGGCACACTGCTGGCTTGTGTTCAACTTGCTGTTGGCCAAGAACCGCAACTACCTCTCAGTATGGATACCGTTACCCTGTAAGGGTATCCATACTCAGGTACCTACACAGAAATACACAGACAGACATACCTGTCACATCCCCTCCCTTCCCAAATATATTTCACCCATGGATGGGAACCAGACACAGACACAGGCACATTTTGACAGACACACATGCAAAATTGGTTGCAAAGCCATATCTAGCGAGCAGATAAGTACAGAATGAGTGTTTGGATACTGGCATCCACAATAGATGTTTCTATATCATCTGGTCTTGTTGACAGTGACTGAAAAGGGGTTCTCTAGAAAAGGAAAGGGTATGTTCATCGAAGAGGAATGTTTGGTGCCAGTGTCCAAGCTGTGATTAACAATTAATCCCTACAAACTGTCCATCAAGAACTCCCATTTCCTTGGCAGACAGTAAATACAGCCAGCTAGTCCTCCATAAATCAATGTGGGAAGGGTCTGCCACGGGGTGACAGGTACCTGGTACAATCCCTCCTTCCCCACAGGGGAACTGCAGCAATGTCATCTCCATTTCCTTGTGACATTATTCCTGAGAGCAAAGCACCCTCTGATTTTGTTTTCCCTCTTTATCCTGCACCTTTTCCCTCCAGACCATGTGAGCAGGAGCCTCTCATTAGACCTCTGAGGTGATCTTAGTCAAAGCTGCTCTATACAAAACCATGTGGTTTAAATTATTCTGGTGTGCTCCTATAAACTGCAGCTGTATTTTCATCCTGAGAGAACTTTATTTAGCCTTCTAGATGGTTGCTGTCTTTTAAGCTCTGTCCAGGAGCAGCATGAAATTGCCCAGTGCAGCCCAGGGCATGCACTTTGCCACCCACAAATCCGTATGCCATAAGCCAAGTCTAACCCTTAAACTTCTTACAGCAATATCTTTTACTTCTGCTAGAAATACTAACCAGTCCCCTGTGGCAGATATTTTCAGTCATCTTCTGGGGGGTTTACATTTCAAATCTTTGCTTCTACGGCAAACTGGGCACTGGAGTTTGGCATCTTCTTGTCTGTATTATTTATTGATGTTTATCTGACTGCATTTTTTGCAGAGCTTGTGTACATAAAATCAAGGTCTGAACAGTAGTCAGTATTTCTTAAGTATTTACACTGGCTCTGAAACAGACTCCAGCTTTGACCTTGGAAAGAATCACTTTAATCCATTACCCCTGCTCTAAATAGCAGCAATGGGAATTTGGCTCCTATATGTATGTCAGTGCCCTACGGCGGATGCTCCTAGGCTCCCAAACCCATTTATCATAAGCATTATATCATTAGCTATGGACAAAGAGTCTCTTTAAACAGAAACAATCTGTTTCTTTAGGATGAGGAGAACTTCAGCGTGGTCTCAGGTGTCCTATGACTCCCTGAGCAGTCACAGCATCCTTCTAAACTCTGCAGCTATGAGGATAACTATTCTCCTCCCAGAAAAAAACCCTTCAGTTGATGGTACAGGGCCAGGCTATGAGTTCATAATGTGGGTGTCACCCTAGTATTGGTATTTATTAATACTGATCCTATCGGATGTCACATGCTCTTAAGACTGCAGTGCTGCGGGGGTATTATTACATACTTATTGCTGCCTACCCATGCGCTCACTGCCACCTTCATCGACGTCGCTATGAATAAAATCTTGTTATCTGCATCTGTAAAGGGAGCTAAAACCATCCAGCCATGACGCATCATCCCCTCTGCACCCCTTGCTGTTTCCTAAATCCACTAGCTTGATACTCAATCTAGATTTCATTCGTGTCTGGAACGCTACATCTCTCGGTTAAATCGGGTTATAGTAGGGGAGCTTTGAGCAGGCAGCTTCACCACTCTGCACAGACCATACCAATAAAAAATAAACAGCCTTGTCTGTGTAATTATCCTCACAGGTTCTGCTGGCAGAGCTGCACCAGCCAACACTCACACCTTTTCATGCTACTGGACAGCATAAATAAAGGGAGAAACATGAGGCATAAACACAGTCCACTGCATTAACTCACGGTTTGAATCAGTTCCCAGGGATCACGGTCGTTTGGGATGGTAAAATCCTCCCTTATATCGCCTGCAGCAAGTGTGGAAACCAATGCCACCGCAGTCTGCAGGGTGCTCGGGAGCAGCAGGCTCTGGCACCGACAGGACAGCAGCCCCTAAGGGATGGCACCAGAGAGCTTGGAAGAAGGGAATGACTGAAAGTCTTCTGGGAATGACTCTAAACAGGGACTTTTGAGCCTGTAGTTGGAGAACATGCAGTTCCCAGCCTTTGGTGGCAACAATTCTTCGGGCAGTGAAACAATGGCACAGCCAACATGCCCCCGCTTCGCTGGGATGGGACTGTGGGAGTCGGCTGTAATGCAAATGCAGGAGAGGTGCGAAGAAAAGTGTCAGAAAGCAAAACTCCAGCTTATGGGGGTGTCGATAACTTTTCCTGCACTAGAATTCATCCCCAGCCTCCAAAACAGAGAAGTGAAATTATTCTGCCACTTTTCATTTACACTTTGGCCCCAGAAAGTCATGGAAATTTGGGCTTTACTTTGGAGATTTTTCCTCTGACACTTTTCATCCAGTTGCTGCACACCTTAATCCCGCTTAAAATGGTATTTTTATGTCAGCTGCTCACTTTTCTGTTTGATGGTATCACGAATCGCTAGGCAAACGTCATAAATCTGCATTTTGATGAAAACAATGGTTTTGAAAGAAACTGGACTGTACATGGCAGAGTGACGCAATTGTCTTTGCGATCTGTTTTGGTCTAGCCTGAAGCACAGCATGATCCCAGTCAGTGGCTGCAATCCATGGCAAGAGCAACAATTATGAGGGATTTATAAATTAGCAGCAGTTAATGGTGAGTAGCAGTTACTAATAGAGCTTCTGTTCATTCTGGGCTGTGCTCATCATGCCTGTGATGCTGGAATGTATCAATGAAATATTTTGCATTTGCTAGCTGTCTCCCACACACAGGCACCAGCCTTCTCTTCCCACTTTCTTGTTTTCCAAACGTGTGAGACTCCGTTTGTTGGACAGTAAAAGAGGGTCCCTTCTGGGGGAATTTTGCATTCTTTTCTTTTGCAGAAAAAAATGAATTTAATCTTGAAGACTTGATGGAGGCAGAGATTCCTGCAGTCCACCGCCACGGCGTTGCTGCTACCTCACGTCCTTCCACTCCAGCCACCTGCCTGTGGTGTGTGTCTTTCAAATAACACAACCAGAAGGAAATTTTTGGGACCTTCACAGTCCAGCACTATGATTGCTTCAGTAAGTCATGGACATGCGGATATGTTTGCCTGGAGATGGTTTATTAAAACGGGATTGTTACTGCTGACGCTTCAGAAATACCCACAAATGATGGGTAGAACTCAATCCCATTGGACTGTCCCAACACGGCTCAGTTTATCCCAAGATCGACTTCTATGTAAAGAATTACATTACAATTGTAAAAGTTGCCTCTTAAAATTGGGTCCATGTGCACAGACCTTCCCCAAGGTCCGCTCTCCACTCTGCAGCAAATGATCTGACACTGCCATATCAAAAAAACCCACAAAGCAAACAAAAACCACCAGTAAAACATCTTCAGAAAAACTAGAAAGGTTTGGGGTTGGTTTTCGTTTTTGTTTTGTTTGTTTGGATTTGGGTTTTTTGTTTTGGGGGTTTTTTGTTTGCCTTTTTTTTTTTTTTTTTGTGGGAATATAGGTGTTATATATCTGGGACTTTGGAGAGATCTTAATAAAATTTACTCAAGGTCTGAATCCAGGCAGAAGTTTTCTTTGGATTGTTCTGCTATGGAGACAATAAATTAACTGTACAGACTAAATCTGGATTTTTTCTTCTAAATGTAGTCCTTGGAAGTCCACTCTCTCAGTCCCTTTCCACTCATCACCTTACATTGCAGGAGACATGTAAGAGCTAACACTGATCCCAAGCAGCTCCAGACATGAACTGAAGTTTCAGGCATTCTGCTCAGCAAAGGAACTATGATCTGGGCAAGAATAAAACACAAATATAATGTGGTGAACACATACCATGTTTTCAAGGACCTGTCCTTTCAGATCAAGGTAGTCAGAGTGAAAATCTGATCAAACGTGGGCATCTAGAGAAGAGTCCTTCACCCGAGTTTCCTCACTGGTAGCAGAGATACAGATAATATGTTCAGTGGAGTTCTCAGCATGAGATGTTTTATTCTGCTGCTGATATCTAAAACAGAAGAGCTGAATCATGACACAGGACTGAATATTTTTCCTTGCTGACTATGATGGCTGGTCCAATCTACATGTCTATACTGAAAGGTGTCTGACTTAGGTGAGATCATTTCTGTCTCATTTGCACACTGGTACTCTAATAGTCTTTACGGAGATTTAGCATCCAAAGCTATTTACATGCTTTAGAAACGTGCCTGTATGTAATTCCTCAGGAGAAGAGGCTGAACTGACCCCACCACTATTGAAATCAGCAGTGACATTTTGAGAATAAATAAATCCTACTACCTAAAGTCACAGAGACACGAGATGGACTGAGGCAACCAAAGCGATAACTGTATTCTTTTCTGCACACCCTAAGCGCTTCGAAAAACATTTTCCTTCCAGAAATGCTTGATTTTCAAGGATGATTTCTCGAAACTTCCTGGCACATTCCAAATAGTTCTGCTCCCATTATTTACCAACTCTCAGCATTTACAAATGGCAGTGGGGAGGAGTTAGTCATGGGTTCAGCACCTGCTGAGAGTTTATTTCCTGCAGTTGCGTTGACTAGGACATAGGGTTGGTTTTTTCCTGCCTTTTTAAAAGTCTCTTAGGAGGGTGATATGGTAAAATACAGGCAGTCTGGTAGGAGGAAGACATGACTAGCATCATCAGACAGTACGCTCCTTGAATCTCGAAGCATCACTCTCTAAGCTTCCAGGTCATATATGCAGAAGGTGACTTCTGGAACGGCAGTTGCCAAGATTTTCAAGGAATGTCTCAGCTTTCATATATTTGTGCATGTAAGTCTGCGATTGCACCTGGAAGGGGCTCACAGACAAACTTACATGCACAGGTTGTCACCCAGCCCAACCCTGAGTGTGCAGCCGTGGTACTGTCACTCTGCCTGGTGTGCATGATACAGTCTGTGCTGAGCGTCTACTCCGATACCTGCTTTACAGAAGCAACAGAAAGATCCTAATGCTGTTTTATTTCTGGCAAGCCAGCACGAAGTTAGAGCGGTAGGCAAAGGTGATGTCCCGTAAGTCTACCTAAACCAAGTGAAGTTCTTCAGAGGTTTTGAGCTGGTCTGAAGACGCAGCGAGTTTACACGGGAGAAGTACTTTGCGTTGCACAGCCGTGGGTTTGGGGGTTGTTTTGGTTTTGGCTTTGTGGTTTTGGTGGGGTTTTTTAAAGCTGTTACCAGGTTTCCAAAAGTCTACTGTCATCAAACTAGAAACTTAACTCCAGAAATGCCAAAGCATATCTTGAGCGATTCTGTGTGAGTCTGTGTTACCTACATGTTTGTGTGCTTACTCCTACGCACCCATTGACCCATCCTGGTGGGAACAGAAGCACAGCTTCAAATGCTGGTGCTGTCCCAAAAGACACACAGTAGCTCCAATTCACTGTAGGCCTACCTACACACATATATACGTTTCTTTCTTCATTTCTCCTGTCTTTTATCTTTGGCATGCATCATAACTCTCCCGTGGCACTTTTATTACAGGAAAGTGAAGGAATTCACAGAAGAGCTAGCTCAGAAACACAGGCACTTTTGCATTTATAAATGAAAACATTCATTTTGCTGTTCTGCTGGGCTTTTGACGTATTTCAACAACTTCACCAGAAAAAAATGGGAGAAGGCTAGATGGGCACAGGCTACATAAGAAATTTCAGGGAATCCAAAGAATTTTCTATGTTAAATAAAACTAGGAAAAAATAATTACGCTGTGTCACAAGGCGTCTGGTGAATTCACAGCTCACATTGTCCACATCGTGCAGTGTGGGTGCGTCTCTCCTCAACCACCCATATGTGTTTTTAAGATCGATATCACATAATCACATACTAATTCTACTGGTAAACAGAAATTCACAGATATTTTTACATCATAACTGCTGCAAAAACACTGCTGCTACAATCAGATAAAGAAATTCACTTTAACTTATAGTATAAGAAAATTGGTCAAGCTTAGGAGTTGAATAGGATGAATCTCATCCATAAAAACTCAAACCAGGGCTTGCGGAAGATTGTGCATTTCTGAGCAAAATGGGGCGATCGCCTAGAGCATTTTAGGCCACCGAATTGAGTTCAAAAAGTCTATTCCTGAAGCAGTTGTTTAGGGTCATTTTATTCTCAGAGGAGGGAAAAAGCAGTGTTTCTAAGGGCCAGTTAATCTCATCATAAGAGCAAAAGGTATGAAAAATCAAATCTGTCAGCTGAGAAAAATTAATCCTGAAACCAGTTCTGGGAAACGTACAGGTTCTCTGGGGAATGGCATTATAGAGGAAATTCTTGCTTAAAATCAGGTGTAATTTTGAGAACGTTTTGGCTAAAAAAAAAATATTCTCGCCATAGAGGAAAATGTTAAGAATGTAAAAGCATTTTGGTTCAAAATCATGTGGATGGGTGCATTTTGATTTTTCTCTCCAAAATAGTACTTAATTAGTTGAGGTTAAAAAACAGCTTTTAGAGTGATGAATAAGAAAAAAAAAAAAGAGCTGGAACATATAACTAGGGGGCAAAGTATTTTTAATTGACCTCCTAGATTAAATGATTGATGTATTTCTTTGTTTATTTTCTTGTGGGCATCATTGAAAAAATATGACAGTATTCCCTTTCCTTTTGGCTTCCGGATCAAAAAAATCCACACTTCACCCCCTGCTCTAATCCAGGCTTGGGTGGATTTAAGGAGAGGGTAATGAAATGCCAGCCAATATCCTTGCTCCATCTGAAACCCCTTCTGCACGCCTGGGTGTCGCAATGCAAGTTACTGCTGGAATGTACTATGTAATTCTGGCAAGAAGTCAATAGGGTTGAACTCCTCAAATAACCAAAGCTTGGTACTAAGAAATCAGCGGAGCAGGCAGCAGCCCAGACAGCCAGTCCATTAGCAGCTTAACCACAGCAGATGTAAAGTCACCAGCAAAACTCCCTACGGAGTCTCCCAAAGAGCCAGATGCTGCTGCTATAAAAAGAACTTCGAGAAACTTGGCATGTCTCCTGCCCACATTTTTTTTTAAAGAAACATTATCTAGATAGGAGGTTATTTTTATTTTTGTTTTCATTTAATTTGGGGTTAGGGGTAAGGGAGACAAAGAGGGGAAGGGGGAGATATTGATTATTTATTCCGGCTTGCTTGTGAGTGAATCTTGTGCTCATGAAAACAAAATTCAGTGATAGCCTGTCCCAGGACACGGAAGGCAATAGGCACAATTCCAGCCTTCTCCCACACACGGTTTTGCTTATGCACATTGGACTGACCTGCGGATCCTCCCTCAAAGAGCCCTGCCAACGCGCGTGGGGTGAAACACCAACTCTTATTTTACTCTTTCCTGCTTCACCCGGGCCACTGGTGAGCCCAGCTTGCCCCATGTGCTGCACTTTGGCAGTCCTCTTGCCTTGCACACTTGGCTGGTGCACATCAGCTCAGGTGGTTGTACTTGGCCTGCTGGTCTTTGCCTCTAAAGTTACTCCATCAAAGCACTTTCTTGCTCACTTGCAGCACTATCAGCCCTTCAAGCCTCCCTGAAATAGCTGTGAGCCTCATCTAAGTCCCAGCTGATGGATTCATGTGATGAGGGTGTTTCAGCTGTGATTTTAGTAAGAGCAACAAAACCAGTAGCAAAACCAGTAACAATGTGTAATCCTCATGGTACAGAAACCGTCTGTGCCAATAAGGTAAGCACTGAAGCTTAGGACAGATGGAGACACCAGCTCTACAGATATCTTAGATGGGTGAATGCTACCCTTATGCCCAGATGAAAGGCTCCCCTGCATCTGTGGATGAGGACAGATGTTGTTTGGGGAATGTGTGGTAAAATATTCTGC
This sequence comes from Psophia crepitans, assembly GCA_013399095.1. Classification (NCBI taxonomy): domain Eukaryota; kingdom Metazoa; phylum Chordata; class Aves; order Gruiformes; family Psophiidae; genus Psophia; species Psophia crepitans. The sequence continues at coordinate 149,460 of VWZZ01005847.1, read as the reverse complement.
AAGATTTAGATATAATACCTCAAGGTGACCCCTTACTGGGAGTCTGAGTAGCAGCAGGATAGTGGCTTTGAGTTTAGCAGCTGAGGAAGAAAGCAACAGATGGCCCACTGGAGAAGTTAGGATTTCTCCTCCACCTAAGCTGCAACTGATGTGGTAATGAAATACCTCCAAAAAGAAGTAAGAACAAAGAACCATGGTTTGATTTTGATGGAAATTTTGACAGGTTTGGCCTTAGACTAGGCCGTATAGGACTCATTGTGTGATGGCAATAGCCTAATTTAGAGATGAGGTTTGGTGACAGAACAACAGGGGATAGAGAACAAAGAGGAGGCAGTCAGATGGTACCTGCTAACAGTGCTCTCGTACTGAACCCTAATAGTGCTCCTCAGCTGTATGAGTCCTAGATCTCAAGAGGTCTTTAAACTAGAGATACCCTTGTAAGAGTATCACAGAAGACAGGAGACATTCCCAAATGATTCATTGTGCAAGAAAAAAAGGGAGAAAGAAATATATTTTCCAACTACTCTACACCTTTGATTCAAAACAATATCAAGCTATCATCAGGGTCTAAATATGTATTTACAAGATGGTGAAGGCAAGATGCCTATGAAATTATGTTTGCCCCAAGACAAACTCTAGGCTCTAGGAAATCATAGGAGCCAATGCTGAGAACAGAAGCGGGTGCTCACAAAGCGAATCTTGAGGAGAAGATGGACCAATGGTGGTGTCTATATCTGGTGTCCATCTCTGGCACACTAGAGAAGACCTAGTTGCCTACCTAACAGCCTTATTGATGGCCTGTACAACACATGGCTCTGTTCAGGCCTGATGCTTCAGTGGCGGTTTCTTTAAAAGCAGTGATTCGTGGTGGCAAATTTTTTTTGGCCTCTTACTTACACCTTTGTGTGCAGTTAACCCAGGCTGGATATAAAACAGTCCTGTCATTATTAGCATCTTTCTACTCCTCCCTCTGCACTAGCCTTTTGAATTTCCTGTAGCATTTTGTTATTATTGCCATCAGCTTGACACTACATTTAGCTCCCTAACTGCTGATTTTCTATTATAGCTATTCGGTGGCACATTCTGTTGCAGTCCATATATTCATGCAATTCAATTGTTTGTGTTCTCTCCTTCATAGCAACTCTTCTCTGCGGGGATGACCTATGCAGTCATCGCTATGCGGTTTCTATCCTGGTATTACAATGTTCCACTGATATCTTCCCTCTAAGTTTCCAAGCTGTCTGTTTTAACAATACCTCTTGCTTAAATGGAGTGACACATATTTAGATTTTTTTGGTATTTCCTGACAAACTGTACCAGTCTCTAGCTTCTCCTTTTTTCCACCCCCAAAATATATAGCTTTTTCCCCCCTTTTGTTTTTTTTTTTTTAGTTTTTAAATTATTATCCTCCAGAAAATGAGCCAACTTAATCCATATGCTTTTTCACGCTTCTCAGCTTTCCTTTGCCTCTACTGAGGTTTCCCAACAGCATTTATTTCCCATTTCCCCTTCCCTCACACAGAGACAGAAACAGTAACAAAAGCAGGTGACAAAGAATCCCAAGTTTTACTGCAAAAAGCTACAGGACCAAGATATTCATATGAGAACAATTTCCAGTTTGCACTAGGAAAAACATTTTACTTGTTTCATGGGTCAGACTGCTGGAATGGGAACTAATCCTTGTGGAGGAGGGACGCATTTTAGCAAACATTGGATACATTTCTGGCTTGCTTTGTTTTTCTCCTTTACATCTTATATGTTAAAGGTGGTATCACACGAGAAACATGTGAACGATGTTCAACAAATGCCATGCTGATTGCTGGGCATTCTATTTTTACTGTTTTTCTCTAAAGATTAGAGTATTCCTTGCATACATGAGGTTGATACAAGTTGTTTAGTTTCTTTTCTCCCTTACTCTCTTACAACTATTTTTTATAAGCGCAATAAACACAAAGAGAAAGGTCCAGTTGTTTTGGAGTGAGGAGGGGAGGATATATCTAAATGACAAATAAGGTTTCTGATTTATTTAGTCATGAAAAAAAATTACTCCCCTTTTCTTCCCCCTCCCTTAACAATTTTGTATTGCTGTTCACATTCTGTAGCAGAAAAAAATGACAGTGCCCAGGTATTCATAGCTCAGATTCCAGTTCCTTCAGTTTCCTGAGTGTATTGAATCTCCACAGAGGCCACCCTTTTCCCATGAAGAAACAAGACAAAGCAAACAAAAAAACATTTATCCAAATAACTTCAGGGAAAACACAGTTTGTAGCTTTGTAATGGGAATCCAGGCTGAAAAATGAGAAGACATTCCATTACATCGAAATCCAAGGCCAGCATCTGGGGTTCTCGGCGCCTATCTTGTCCTAAAAATAAAGTTATTTTTAAGCATTAGAGGAAGAAAGAAGAAATAAACAACGTCACCGGGAATCTGCCTCAGTCATCCTCATGCATCTGTACTCAGCTTATTGGCAGCAAGGACTGCAGCTGAGTGTCTCTGCGCTACGAAGATGCCAACTGACATCAGAGAGCAATCACACAGCATGACAAAATATCCTTAATCAGTCCCAACCCGGCAATCTTACCCTTAACATGTAAATGATGGACAAAACATGGGAAGCAGTGATATGGAGAGGCAATGTAGACATGTCAGATGTGAAGCTAGGGTAAAGACCCAGCTTTCCAGAAAAAACAGTCCAGCTCCTGAACCACAAGACAGTTTCTCCTCCTTCTGTCAGCCCGCTATTATCTGTAGTCAGTCTCCCATCAGCAACATTTGAGCACAGGAATTTCTCTTAGCTAACATCTGGATTTCAGGCTGGATTCAGTTCCTGAACTATAAGCACCTGATGCTATTTGAGAGCCTCAAGGCATTCCAGGCACACTTTATCGCGGCCTACCAATACCTAAAGGGAGCCTGCAGGAAAGACAGAGAGGGGCTGTTGACGAGGGCAGGAAGTGATAGGACAAGGGGGAATGGGTTTAAACTAAAAGAGGGGAGATTTCGATTAGATGTTAGAAAGAAATTCTTCCCTGTGAGGGTGGTGAGGCCCTGGCACAGGGTGCCCAGAGAGGTTGTGGAGGCCCCATCCCTGGAAGAGTTCAGGGCCAGGTTGGATGGGGCTTTGGGCACCCTGGGCTGGTGGGGAGTGTCCCTGCCCATGGCAGAGGGTTGGAACTAGATGATCTTGGAGGTCCCTTACAACCCAAACCATTCTGTAATTCAAAACATTCCCATACAGGTGACAAATATAACATACGGTCTGAGGGATATTTCTGCTCAAATCTTGCAGTTGCATTCACTGCATCTGTCTCTTCTGTGGAAGAGATGAATCACTATTCACAATCCACTTAACTGCACCTCCTTTCAGTTGGGAACCAGAGATACTCCGCTTTCATATAAACACCTGTATGTAAGCATCTTAATGTGATGAACCCAATGAGGAGTATGTCAACCAGTTAAATACTGATGGCATATTCCAGGATTTCACCTATAGTCACATGAGTTCAGGCCACAGGGCTCAATTCACTGTCCCATACGTCAGCACCTAAAGTGACTTAAGATGTCATAGAGTACCCTGCCTAGCTGTCAGCTGCCAGAAGGCAAAAGTCTGTCATGTACTCTGCATCCCATCTGTGAGGCCATGAATATCTGAGACACTTGGAACTTCTCAAGCAACACCAAGAACCTACATGGATGATCCTTGAGGTGTCTTCCAACCTTAATGATTCTATGATTCTATGTGGGACATGAAATTGAGCCTCTGTTTACACACTATGGACTGTCCCTCCAACTGTACGGCTCCACTACTTGAGCTTATATGTTTAAAGTTAAATAGGGTGGTTCTGTAACACAAGGTTTATGTTAGATGAGTAGGTATCTGAACAGTTCAGACAACATCTCAAAGATGGTCTTTCCCAGCATTTTGGGCTCCCATGATCAGCTCCCATGAATGGATATGCACCCAAGAGTTAGGCCATGAGATAAGGTTGACTCTGCTCATCACATATTCATTTGCATGGCAGAGGAAGAGTTGTGTGCATTGCCTTCACAGGGCATCCATGTAGTCCACTGCATATATCCCACAACTCTGCTCCATACTATAGTGGTCATTGGACCACAAGTAGCATGTAGTGCTTTCTATCTATGTGGGAAAATTTAATGCCTCCTGCTGGCCTTGTCTTTCCTGCTGAATAGTGTAAGGAGTAGATGTGTAGCCAATCTGGGAATGTTTTCTACATCATCTACTGTGAAGGAAGAACAGGTGGCTATAATCCTGCAGAGTACTTGACCTGGGGCGGGGCTGAAAAAACATAGTGCAAGAGTCACTAATTGAAGATGTAATTGATTACTCTGTGTTATAAATAACAAGTAGCACCTGGGGGCAAGCCAGAGGAGAGGTTATATATAAGAAAAGTCAATACAGAGTAGTCACAACTATGGTCAGGAAAAGAAAAAAAAAAAAAAGGAAGGGAAAAGGATAGAGAAAGGGAAAGGGAAAAGGAAGGGGAAAGATGCAGTTCAGTTCTTGTGTTGGTATACATCGCTAGCTTTTCTTCAGCATATGGGAATGGCCAAGAAACACAATCCACTACTTTATCTTTGGACTCAAATCCAGATTCCCACTGAGTTCAAATCCGGTGTTTTGGGATTTGTTTGTTACATGCTCTATGGCAAAGAGCCATCACACTTTTAAGGGTAAAGACTGCATTTGTCTTTCCCTAAATACGCCAACGGCAGAACAGCAGGAAGTGGAAGATGCCACTCCTGAATGATGCCCATCATGGCTCATTGGTAAATGCTTTCCAAATCCATCATAAGCAAAAAGAATCTTACTGGCTCCTGTGCTGCACCTCGCAGCCCCCCACCACCCTTACAGTTCACCACTGCTCACTTGTCTTCTTCAGTGGCTGACATTGCTTCAGGTGACTAGAAAGATTTTTGGCGTTGCAATGGGCGTTTCCCATGGCAGTTGTTTTAGGATGAGATTACAGAGTGAAAACGTCTCTAAACAACACATAAGGATGACACTAGCTGTGGGATTACCCACTGCGGCTGTGGGCCAGTCCAGGTCTTTGGAATCAAAAACCGGGAGCCAGTGTTGGAAAATTGAGTCCATGCTCAGATAAATGCCTTGAAGAAAGAAAACTGAACCATAATAAGAAAAAAACAGTCATCTCTTTTAGCCAGTTTACATTTTCTTCAATTACGTCTTGGAACAAAAGTCCCAAAGACCTGGATGTGAGTCCTACTTAATTCTCTCCCTGGGGTGCCAGTGGACATAATCAGAAGTTACCACACAGCAGACAGGTCTCAGTGGGCTGGGATAATGTCAACTCCAAAAGCAAAACAAAGCCAGGCCTGATTAGGACAGAGTATAAAAATAAACCAAAGCAGAAGGAAAAAAAACAACCTAAAAAACAAACAAACCCCAAAACAACCAGAACAAATCTGAAGGAAGCCACTGCCTTTCCCAGTCTGTCCGATATTTTGCAGAATAGATAGAGTTGGTTAACTCTCAGGTCAGACCTTCCCCAAGAGCTAAACAGTGATAAATGATGGTGAATGCCAGTTTAAAACAGCGGGCACCTTTTCCAGGAATACAAAAATAAATGATGACCAGGAAATACTGGAAATGAAGTTCATCTCATTTACAATGGTGAGACAGAGATATCCTTAACAACACTGTGGTTTGGAGAACACTACTGAATAAAGCCAGAAGATGTGTTGGACAAAACTGATGTCTTTTTCTGGAAAACCAACCCATTTGCCAGGAGGTGTTGGGAGCCAGATTTATGCAAGGCAATAATTACCCTCCCAGTGTAGATTCAACAACATAGGCAAGCATTACTCCTTCTTTTCTACTTTTCTATTTTTCCTTGTATTTTTTGCTCTAGTCAGCTCAGTTCTATCTCCTTGCCTTTTTAGAAGTCTGGCTGCAGAGACTTGCAAATAGATAAAAGGCATGTGTCCTTTGAAGTTTCCTGTCAATCAAAAAGGAACGAGCACTTGCTCTTTGGTAATCAAATCTCTTTAGGATATATTATGTTGAACTTCTAAAATAAAGGCATCCAGATTCACCAGACAATTGCGGAAAGGTCACCAATTTTCTCTACACTTGATAGGATGAAGATAACTTTTTACTCATTCTTGTCCTACTTCTTTGTGTAGCACACTGAAAATATTTACCCCCTCTGATTAGTCACTTACACATTCTTCAAGCCTATCTCAGATGCCCAAAATAAAATAATAGGATATGCAAGGAGGACAGAAGAGACTCACCTAGCGTTCAGTTAGCCATGATATGTTTCACAAAAGCTGAAAACAAGAGAAAGAGAAGGGTCATTTATCAATTCGCTTTCACTGAACTCAGTAACTCTTGGGTATCTCAGCTTGGTTGCTATTTAAATTCACTCGTCTTGCTTCCTCTGATGCAATGAAGACCACACCACTTTCTAAATATGATTCCAGATACCAAGTGCTAAACACTTTGTATGTCCTTAAGATAATATATATACAGTGCAGTGTAGCCAGCAGTCTAGGTAGCCAGTGGAAATGAACATACACATCAGTCGATCCATAGCTTGTTTAATCCCTTCCCCCTGGCTGCCATATGGAACTGGCTTTCCAAAGTATACAGCCATGAGAACCCTTGGATCCTCATCTCGCAAGGCTTTCAATTCTTCAGCACATTTGTACTAAGTCAGGAGGTGCTGAAAATGTATCTGGAGTGAACCTCCAGAATCCACAGAATGCCACTAAGTCAGGTACCGAGACTATATCTGCAGTGAGCTCAGGTTTACAAACAAGGTCTTTCAAAGTGAAATTAAGGTTTTGTTTCAAAAAAAGTTTGGGTTCCATTTTTCTCCATTTATAAAAAAACACCACACATTAATGACATATAATTTTGAAATTCAAAAGGCAAAGGAAAAATACATTTTGAATTAAGGAAATACTTTTTCCTTCCCAGTAATCCCCCCGTGCTGTGAACTTCTCTGAATTCAGCATAAGTTCAAGAATCACTTGGGTTGGCTAAATCTACAGATTTCTACCAATAACCTACGTGTGAGAAATGTTTCCCTGAGCTCAGATCACTGGTATTTGCAAATGGAGATGAGCTACCCAAATGTTCATAAAAAGCTCAGGGAACATGACAGACCAGCTAAATCACCGCGAAGATGCGATAGTTAGTCACCAGTTAACCTTAAGAAGGACTCATACAAAAGCATGTGTCCATGATTCCTACCATAATATTGTGGTTTTATTGAGCAACCTGAAACATGTAGGCTTGCAAGATGCAGGAGAGAACCATGGTCCACACACTCATGACCAAATCCTTTTATTCTGGCTTTCTACAATAGCAATGAAATAAAATGGAAGTTCTTTGGAAGGTCCTGTAGGATTCTTAGGACACCAAAGAGAATGCTAAGGATATATTTTTCTTCTTTCTGAGGTTTTGAAGGAAAGTTTAGGTATTTTCTGTAAAGACATCTCAAAAGGGATGTGTATCTCTTTTTGAGAGGACAGGGAATTGTGAGTGCAGGTAGAAAAAATAATGCAGTTTTTAAAAAAATAACAAATAAACAAACAAAATAACAATATACCACCCCCCCTCCCGAAAGGCCCACGGCCATTCAGCTGTGGAAAATACAAGTAAGCTTCAACAGATAGGGTATATCATGCGTATTATAGAATCTGAATTGGTCTAAAACTTGGAAAAGCAGACATCGTGATCTTTGGGATTCAGATCTTTCACAGGTTTGAACTTTCTCAGGATAATTACAACAAAGCCTTCAAGCACAAGACCACTGCTCAGACTGAAGTTGTCATACCTACCTTCATAGTTGATACAGCCATTGGCATCTTCCTGACCAGCCATTAGCTTATCAACTTCCTCTTCAGTCAATCTCTCGCCTGGGTGGAAAGCAAAATGCCTGTTTAGTACCTGAACCCTTTTTTTAAGGATTTACAAAGCACAGTTGAAAGAATCCAAGAATGAAAACAATAGTGAGAGAGAAGTGGGGGAGATTTTCTCTTCAGTTTAATTTGTGGTGCCAACTGCTAGGAAAGCTACTTTTGAATTTGCAAACTGAGAAAATTTGATCTGAAAACCAGAAAGACAGAATAAATATGGAAACCCACATGATATTATGTTCACATACTCATTCTCCTAAGAATAAACTTTCTGTAAATGCCAAATCTTGAGGGCTTTAGTCATTTTTTAACCAAGTCCTCACTAAGGAAACTCTTAGTAGAGTCACAGTCTAGTTTGCCTCTGAGTTTGAAGTTCAGGAAGATTCTAAGATCAAAGTTAGGATCTCTGTTTTGGATTTAATTTAATTATCGGAATAATAAGTGCCTATTCACCTGTAAAGCTTAATTCTGCTTAAGCAGAGATCAGCCCAATCCATCTCCTTTATTCTGATATTAGGCACTGATTTTAGGATGGGACCAAATGAGTCCCAGAAATGTAAAGGAGAAATTTCAGGGGGATTTCATAGAACCATAGAATAATTTAGGTTGAAAAAGATCTTTAAGATCATCAAGTCTAACTGTTATGCCAGCACTGCTAAGTCAACCACTAAACTGTGTCCCCAGCACCACATCTGTATGTCTTTGAAACACCTCCAGGGATACTGACTCCACCATTTCCCCAGTCAGCCTGTTCCAGTGCTTGACAACACTTTCGGTGAAGAAATTTTTCCTAACATCCAATCTAAACCTCCCCTGGCACAACTTGAGGCCATTTCTTCTCATCTTATCACCTGTTACTTGGGAAAAGAGACCAATCCCCCCCTGCCCACCCCTCCTGTCAGGGAGTTGTAGAGACCGATGAAATGTATTGGGTATGTCCTGCTATGCATTCTGTTCCACTGTTCCATCACTGAGTTCTGGCACAGAGGAACAAGTCCTTAGTTGGTATGAGCCTGTGAAAATTCAACCAATTTCTTGAAAATTGAAGAGAAAAGCGTGCTAATTTACAGAACATTTGTCTGTGCCTAGGATTTGACCGTTATTTAGAGATGCCACCCTAAACAGAACTGTTAATTCTTAGGATTTAAATACTTCTTATCAGTGCTTGATAATCAGACATCGCCATGTTCTTCTGGGTTATTGGAAATAGAAGGGTAAGTACAATATTGTTTCTTTTAGCACGGTGAAATTCACAAAACCACTCACGGTGGTTTCTTTGTCCCAGAAAAGGTAAGAGAGGGCAATAATCCTGATCCCATGGGCTTGTTTTTGGATTTGTTTGGGTTTTTTTCTGTCGTCACTGACCTTTGTCCACAAGCTCATTCGATAGCATCAGTGATAAAAAGGATTTCTTCCTTTCCTTATTTCCTATGTCATTAATAGTGATGGACATGTTGTGGAGTGAAAACTCCTGGGCATAAAAAGTTTGGATTTTTTAATAGATATCCCAGGTCAAAACCCATCATTGGAATCGTTTGGTTTAAATTAAATCTCTTTTATAAAGGTTCATCCTTTTTTAAAATAGTGGACAAACACTAGTAGAAAAGGTTGATCTTGAGAAATGCTGATTGGATTCAGATGACAACGTATCAGTGCCTTCTAATCCAAACTGGAAACCTATCATTAAGTTACAGCCAAGGTTTCTATCCTGCACTCATTCTGTTGTCATCACTCTCTCTGAAAAACTGAGCTTCTAAAGTCAGAATTTGAGAGGATGGAGAAATACTGATTGATCCTTCAAAAACAGGGGCTTTCCATTTCGGAGGCACTTCTGTTAGATGACTGATAAAAAAGTGCTTCATCTTAAAACTTTTCTTGGAGTTGCAGAAAAATGTAGACAAATATTGAAGCAATAGGTGGAGTTTCCAATGTTTGAATAATTTTATGGTGACAGAAATATATTTATTGGAGAAATAAACATTAGAGGGAAGAGGAAGGAAGG
>VWZZ01005847.1:115140-139197 GCA_013399095.1 Psophia crepitans | reverse complement strand
GGAAGGAAGGAAGGAAGGGGGAAATACACATATTTGATCTGTATGTCAGTGCTTTTTAGCTTCATTTTTAGATAACTTCTTTTAGTCTTTGTGACTGAGGACAATGTGATGGCTGAATTCTTGCCCAGTCATTTTCTCCATAAAAGTTGCCCACAATGATACAAGCTGTATAGGAAAGACCTCAGTGGTGAAACTGCCTGAGGAAAAGTTCACCTTACCCAGTGTAGCCAAAACATGGCGAAGTTCAGCCCCCATCACCGTTCCATTTCCCTCCTTGTCAAACACACGCAGACCCTCCACGAAGTCCTCGTAAGTGCCTGTGTCTTTTGTCTTGGAAATATGCTGGAGCATGGGCAGGAAGGTCTCAAAGTCGAGCATCTTGGAGTTCATCTCTGCAAAGATACAGATGGACATGAAAGTTCTGGTGGATTCTGGGAGAGCTGAGGACTAACCCTGGGGAAGATGTTGAGGGTAGTATAATTGTGGAAATAGATGTCAGCTAAAGGGGAGAGAAGAGCATGGAGATATTGTAAGTACAGATGGAAGAATGGATAGTCAGAGGGGGAAAGAGGTCTGGCAAAGAGAGAAATATGAGGTTTTCGTAGATAGATAAGTAGGTAGGTAGGTATTTCCTAGTATTTGACATACACAAACGTCAAGGAAAATAAAATACTGTCAGTCTCCCAAGGCTGTTTTCATGCAGCACAGAAGTAGGAAACTAAGCAAAAGAAGTTCATTCCCAATACAAAATCAGCTTTGCTTTGCAGCCCTGTAATGCAGAAACGTGTAAAACCATACTAGGAGAGGAGCTTCAGAGCAGATAGGCAGGACCAGGGCTGTGTATCCCATTTTCCTGATTCTTTGTCTTTCGAGGGCATTAGAGGGCATTTTGTTCCCACACAACTCCTTGTCCTACCTGCTGCTGTGTCATTGTCATACCCTGACATATCATAGCTTTTAAACAAGGGCCTCAGTGGAAGGACAGGACAGAGAAGTAATCTAGGAAATGCCTGAATGTAGATATGGTCTGGGAGAAATTTCCTTTGTTCTGAAGAGATATCCAGTGTATACTGAATGTTGAAGGGAGATGTTACAGCAATCACTACAGACCTTCTAACACATACTTTTGTAGAACAAGCTGTGTCCTCATAATCAGTCTGCCCCTTTGTTTCTCTGGATGTCTTCAAAATGTCTGTTTTTAGCAAACACATGTGAATGCCTGTCATCAAAGCAATTTTAAAAGGCAAAAACTTGTCGTTGTAAAACACATTGATGCACAGGGCCATTAATATATTCTCCTAAATTTGAGATAATTATATGGACTGCAAGACCACTTTTTTCCTCGTTTACTTTTCTGCTAGTGATTTGCAGAGGCTGTTCCATATCCTTTGTTATTTCACAATTAATCTTTCCGTTAGAAAATGGAGACCTCATTTGCTTCACTAATAGTAGTTGGAGGGATCTCTTTCAAAACAAACACAAAGGAGGACACCAACCTTCTGGTTTGGGTCTGCCAAGCACTTTCATGACCTCAGCCTGGGTTGGATTCTGCCCCAAAGCTCTCAAGACATCTCCGCATTGTGCGTATGTGATTTTCATCTCAGATTTAGGAGTCCGGTCAAAGAGTGAGAATGCTTCCTTAAATTCTGGAAGACAAAAAAGATAAAAAGAAATACATGCCATTCTCCCTCAGATAAAGTCAAGCAAGCCTAGACCTTCCCCCCCTAACTAACTCTGCCTGACCCTTTTATTTTGCAGTTTGGGAACAAGTTTGATGAGCTTTGTTCTTGCTGTTATCTCCAATATTTGTGTTCCTCCTCCCCTGCATATTCTGATTCAATCAAGGAATGGAATTGGAGAGGTCAAATGCTCTTCTCATGGTATTTCCGTCTCAGCTAACCTTAGGAAGTGCAGAAAACCTTATAGAAATGGTTGGCCTTGAGAGCTTTTCAGCTCATCAGGAGCCCTCAGGACGGCACAGAATTCAACAGCGGTTCTGCTCGTTAGCTGCCTGGATATTGTATTCAGCATTATACACATAGGGAGCACTGACACAGCCCACTGAGATAAAGGAACACCTCTATTAGCAGGTAGCACGATGTGCCCCAATAACTTGCTGGAAGCACGATACAACAAGCTGTCTGTTGTTGGGGGAGGTTGAAAGTATCTGGAAAACCTTCTTATTGATCAATTGTTGTATTTCAATTGTACAATTGTTGTATCAATTGTAGGGTCGAGCAGCAGATCTGGGAGAATCCTCTGATTTTTCTTTTTTCTAGCACCCAGTCCAATTGCAGTGGGAGAAGTAAGGTTTGGTGGGCCGTCAGCTACTGATGCCAGGTCAGATCTCACGTGTGGAGATGCAGTCATTCCCTCCAGCGGTTTCACATCTGCCTGCTTTCCCCCGTGCATTCATGCAGAGCCCCTTGCCTTGCAAGACAGCCAGCTCCCCTCCACTACATTGTTGTGAACATATCCTCATGTCATATTCCCATGACCAAAGAGGGAGTCTCTTACCACTGGGAGCAGTAATATCTTGACAAGAGCATTCCCATGGGAGACGGTCTCTGTTCTACCACTGATTAATGGAGTCAGTGCAGGATCCCAGGGGAGACTTCCCCAGACACTAGTTACTCAGGCTCACCTCTCCTCACTGGAGTTGCAGGCATGTTGCAGAGATGGAGAAGCATCTCAAGGTGCAAGCAACAGTAATAGGCTCTTATCCTTTAACGGACACACTGCATAGTGCACGGCCTAGGAGCGATCACAAAACTCCCTGTGAATCCCTGAATCTGTCCCTTGTCCTGCTGCTTCTCCTCTGTATATGTTTCCATCCTACTCTCCAAACACTGTAAGGTTATCTTTTTTTTTCATTCAACCATTCAGCCATTTACTCTGCATACCAGATTTTCTCCATCTTTCCCTTCTCAGTTCCTTCTCCTACTCATTATTCCCCCTCCCTCTGTTTTCTGTCTTCTCCTTTGCTTATTTCCTTCTCTCCTTACTTCTAGTGCTGCTGGGTTTGTCTCTTCTCCTTTCTACCTCCATCTTCATTTTTATCATTCCACTCGTATCTTACTCATTTCCATCCTCATCCAACACTTGCAAACAGTGACGCATTTTCTCATTTTGGACTAATTAACACTCCCCTTGTTTTCTTCTTTGCATTTTCCTCTTTGCTCTCTCTTTCTTTCTCTCCCTGCCTCACCCCTGGATCTTTAACTCCTCTGTCACCGGCCAGAGCCCAGGTCCCATTGGGAGCCCTCACTCCAGCAGAGGGCAATAGTGGATTTTCAAGGGCTCCTTGCTGAGAGGAAGGGGCCAGAGCCCCACTCCCAGCTCTGTCCTTTCCTGGGGGTCTCAGCAGCTGAGGGGGATGAGGAACACACCTACCTCCCTGAGCTACTCATCTGCCTGCTGCTTATCTACTCCCTGAGACCTGAGCACCCTTCGCACCACCTCCCAACGGCTCACAATTCTTCATAGTTACTGACAGCTCACATTTCTCTCTTCTTTTTTTCTTTTTTTTTTTTTTTCAGTTGAAAATCAGATGTAGCCACCTCTCACCAGAGCATTGGCCTGTGGGTTTGGAAACCCCATTTTGTCAATATACAGAAGAGACTTTTTTTTTTCATTTGCATTTGCATTTGCTGGCTTAATGCAAGTTTCCATCAAAGCAATGAAACCAGCATGGTTATGGTCTCCTTCGTCCTCCTGCTAGCCATTAAACCACTGGCAGGAGCAGTATATATTTTCATATGCCTAATTGCTACCTATCTTCTCATCTTGAGTAGCTCATATTCTTCTCTTTTCAGCAGTTTACGGGGCTGAAGAGGCCAGGAATCCAGTTTCATAAATACACATTGAGACAACTTGCAGTTGAGGCAGGAGGACATGTGAAGATAGGGGTGTTACACATGAATTCACCCACAGACCATTCCTCTCCTTCTGAGACTGACATTTTGGGGGCTAACATAACACTGAATCCTTACAGGGAAGTAAGTTTGGCACAGCAAAGTCTTGTCCTTAGCAAGAGGGTTCAAAGTATCCTAGAAGATAGGGCTGGAAAGACCTTGAGATGTTGCGTTGCTTGTTTCTTCTCCACCACCTCAACTCAGAATCAGCTGCCAGAAAACCAGCTGGGGTCAGTGGCAATAGTCTGACAGAGAGTAATATCTAACACATAGGATGGACTTCCTATTGATCTAGTTTCAGCTGACAAACGGGGAAGCATCTAATCTCACTGAGTCACTTAGCTCCTCGTCTGGTTAACAGAGAGAGAAGGAGGTGATCATTATACATGAGAGATCTATTTCAAACAGACAAACAAACAAACAAACAAACCACATATAAAGGTGACTTTGACCTCCTGATGTCTTCTTGAAAGAGGAAATTTGAGAAAATTAACAGTGCAACATGGAGCTGAAAATGAACCCAGAGTAAAACAAGTGCAACTAAAACCCAGAAGAAAGGGAGAGCTGGCAATCTTAGAAGCTTGAGAGAGTGAGGAGAGAATTGGAAGGAGAAAACAAATCAAAAAGGTGTATTAATGTAGAGCCCCTGTGAGTCCCAGCTCTCAAGTCATGCCAACAGTCAGTGTAACAGCTATAAATTACGACAAGTGGGGCTTGCTTTCTAATCTATCTAAAATAGAAGTCTCAAGCACCAGAATACTGATTGATTGCTTTCCTAAACTGGTAGCACACTTCTTGGCAAGGTTTTGACATGTGCAAACTAGTATAGAGGACAACGTGTGCCAGGGACAATCCAGGGATAACTCTGGACTATGTCAAAGATACAATTCTACATCTGAAGTGTCTAAGCTCTACTTAGGAGTAAATATCTATCTAGCAACTATCTGTCTGTCTGCCTACTCACCTATGAATCTAAGAACTTTCTAAAGGTCAGGTGAAGGAGAAAAATTATAAGAAAAAAAAAGAAGGAAAAAAAGAAGAATCAGTGGAGGCCATTAGGAAAGGAATTGAGGAACTGACTGATGTGCGGTGAGCAGTTCCCTGGTGATGCTGAGGCCATTGGGCACTCCTTCCAGCAACTCATGGCAGAACCTATGAACCAACTGTGGGATTAACCCTGAGTGGATTTAGCGTTTCTCCCCAGTGCTAGCACAGAGCACAACTGTTATGCTGCTATAGCTGACGTGGAGGTCTCGTAGCCTTTCTCACGCAGACAGTGTTATCTGATTCCTGCCCTATAGTTTTCCCTTTGGTAGTTCAAGGACATCCTATTTCAAAGTCCTGGATTCCCAGCTTTTCTCTGTGTATGCAGTGAGTACAGCTAGACCAGAAGGCAGCTGTAAGAAGAAAAGAACAAAAGCAAAAAAGATGCAATTTTCTGTTTCTAGAGATGTTCTACATCTGCTCTACACCTGCTACCTTTTGTGGCAGCCCTGGGGTTGCTCCAAATTTGCCATTCCCTAGCCTTTCCAATGGGCTGATGGCCAGACAGATGTCCCATTTTTTTCTGAATAGGTCTTTTCATGTCCCATTCTCTGATAAAGTCTCTAGAGCGAGTTCTCCTCAGGAAAGAGAAAACAAGGCATAGAAACTAGCTGTGTCCTATCTAATCCCCAAAACTTTAACTGGTGAGAGATCCAGCTGTCGTGTGCTGCTGGACTGGTTCAAAGGTTTGTGGCTCAGAATTGTACCTCTCCTACAGTTCTCCTGTAACTTTGAGATTGGAAAAGGGTCAGGTTCCCAGAAATTAACAGTTGCCTTCAATCGTGAGTTAATTTTGACCTGTTGTTAGAAAATAGAAACCAAAGCGTTAAGGGGCACTTGAAAATCCCAAGGTAGTCTTGGAATTCTGTGGCAAAGCCTCAATCTCTAAAATATTATGGGATTTGGTTCCAGTTCAGAAAATCCTTCTTTCTATATCTCTCCTCTCTGAATCAGCCTAACTGGATAGCCTGAGATTTTTTTTTCATCTGTTCCAATTTACCCATTTTCTGACACCATCTTTCATAGGCTTTCCCAAGTTCTGCCAAGTGTTTAAAGACTAAAGCAAAATCCTGCCAGATGTTTTACTCCATCTATCAATTATCCCTTTAAGTAAAAAGCAGGTTGGTAGTTGAGGAAAAAGGGGACAGCTGCAGTGGTTGTGTTCCCAGGACTTCATGCATGAGGTTCCTGTATCAGTTGCTTGGGCTGGGACAAGAGGTTCAGAAACTATTGCTGATGTTTTGCTTTGAAAGGAAAAAAAAAAAAGCCATCACTGTCATTATTTGCTGGTTTCTGGAGAGTTGTCACAAAACTGTAACACATTTAATTCTGATTGAATACAGGGAAAAGTCTTCCAAAGCTGTGAGACTTTCTTCTGAAAGGATTGCTATATTGTTAGTGAGTTTTCTTAAAGAAAGAGTATATAGGACTGAGGTTTTGGCAGTGTTTGGTGGAGGTTTTTTGGGTTTTTTCTTTTTTTGGTTTTGCTTTATTGGCAAGGAAGCTGATGTTTTCTTTAATGAAATAATTATCTGCACAGTGCATGAGTTTCCCCCTTTTCTCTTGACCAATTCAAGGATTTGGAGGAGGGACTGAGCAGGAGCGAGGCCATGAATCAAAGCATGAAAATCAACTCCCTCCTCAAGGGAGCTCCAATACCCCACCTGCGTCCACCCCAGCACTTGCCAGCACCTCCCAGTGACAGTATTTACTGTGCACAGAAGAGAAACTCATCTTCCTCACCTTCAATCTGATCAGGAGTGAATTCAACCTGGAAGAGACAAAGAATAAAAGCCAGGTAAAACCAGAAAGCTGTAGCAAATAAGAAGAGCACTGGGTTAGTCTCTGTGTTATGGTTCTGGGTGCTTGTGAAGTCCATGAAAATTACTGATTCACAAATCCTAGAAAAAAAAAATTATAGAACAGATAGATTATTCTTCTTTCCTCCTCCACCTTTCCCATCCAACAGTCCCACCTTTAGGACCTCTGCCCCGACTCCAAGCCTGCAGACTCCCTTTGTCCAGTCTTCTGCTCCTCCTGCGTTCCTGCTGTAGCCTGTTTCCCCTACCCCAAGTGATGCCCCACTGCTGACACCCCCTCCCAAGATGATTATGCTAGCACTAACACCATGGTAAATCCCAGGCTACTTCTCTGAAAGGGTTTTATCTGTAGACAGGTGGGGATCTACTACTCATAGTCTTTCAGCAGAAGGACTAGGAACTATCAAGCGAAGCTGGCAAGAATCAGGGTCAAAGGAAAATGAAGGAAGTGGTTTTGCTCTTACAGCTGAATTGTCAAAAGCTGGTCATGGGATACTGTGAATGTTCACAGGTACATGTGTATAAAGGGTCACAGGACAACTTCCTGGAAAATAAATCCATTTCTGTACATTACCAAATGCACAGAAATACTTAGCTTAGGAAGTCTCTGCTTGATGTTTAGGAGAGTGTTTCAAGGGAATTTTTCCCTCTTCTTATACCTTTTCTTAAACCATCCTCTCATATCTTCTAAAATCTCCCTCTGACCCTCTTGTCCCCCTCTACTCCGCTCTTGTGAGACCTCCCCTGCAGTGCTGTATCCAGCTTGGGGGGCCCCAGTACAGGAAAGACATGAAGCTGCTGGAGTGAGTCCAGAGGAGGCCACAAAGTTGATCCAAGGGCTGGAGCCCCTCTGCTAGGAGGACAGGCTGAAGGAAATGGGCTTATTCAGCCTGAGAAGAGAAGGCTGCGGGGAGCCCTTGGAGATCCTTTCCCTCCAGGAAAGCTGGAGAGGGGCTGGTTGCAGGGCAGGGAGGGCCAGGCCAAGGGGAAGGGCCTGAAGCTGCAGGAGGGGAGCTGGAGCTGAGCTGGGAGGCAGCAATCCTTCCCTGGGAGGGTGCTGAGGCCCTGGCACAGGGTGCCCCGAGAAGCTGTGGCTGCCCCTGGCTCCCTGGCAGTGTCCAAGGCCAGGTTGGACGGGGCTTGGGCAGCCTGGGCTGGTGGGGGGTGTCCCTACCCATGGCAGGGGGTTGGAACTAGATGATCTTTGAGGTCCCTTCCCACCCAAACCATTCTATGATTCTACAGTTCTATAGCCACTGCTGTACTATATTGGACGACATTTTTGACAACTCGCTGGACCTTGCTCTGACTATGCTATCTGTCTCTTGTTTTCTCATCAATTCTTATTTCTTCCTGTTTCCTAACTTTTAGGGTTGTCCTGCTCCCTATTTTTACATGGCACTGCCCTCTTGCAGCTCTGGACTTCAAAAATGCTCCAAGTTGCCAACAGGCTGCCGCTGAGCTCAGACGCAAAAGAAGGACACACAATGTCAGAACATGAGGTCCAAGCTTCGGAATGAACAGGCACAGGTCAGTAATGTGAATTTACACCAGAATTTACTCTTGCCCACCCACCAAGAAGGTCTCTGCTGATGGGGACGTTCCTGCAGTGCAGGAAGACAGGCAGATTGCCTTTATAGTAAATATATAAAGAGAAATCATATTTTGAGATACATAAACAGGCAAGTGCACACATGCAAAGCATACACTTCGGACAGACCTAAGAGTACATGAATACACACCCTTGGAAGCATTCCTCTGTGGACATATATGATGCTTCCCCCCCTCCCCAACATATGTACAACCCCACACATTTTGGGTCAGGTATTTTCCTTATGAAGTTGACTACCTCTTTGCTTAGTATCATATTTAGCTCCTTGGTAGCAAAGCAGCCAAGTGGAACAAAAGCATAGTGAGAACCTCTAGTGCAAACTCCCCGTTCCCTTGTTTCAAGACAAAATGTGACACATCCTTTCATCCTCTACTTGGGATTTTCGTAATATAAAGGAGTGGTGCTGTTGGAACTCCACAGCTCTCCAGCCAGGATGGCTGTAACATGCAGAGCATGACCACACCAACTTCTTTATTCCACCCAGGGCTCAGTGCTTTTCTGTCTCCAGATATGCTGAGCAGCACAAGGAGCTCTAGCAGCCATATGACACAATGAGGGTCTACAAAAAGCCCAAAACTCATATTTCCTACCAGTACCCTACCTATCTCTCTCTACCATAGTATTTCTAAGCATCTTCTGGCTTAGGGGAAGGAAGAACCAGAAAACATCTGGTGGACTTGGAAGGCAGGACTCAACACTGATCCTGCAATTGTTGAAAATCAGTCTGCTATTTTTGTGTCTGCTCCACTCAGTCCTTATCTGAGCAAGCTCATTCAGGGGATTACCACTTTGTTTACAATTCTTAGTCATCATTTACCTTGAATGAAATCCAATTAATAAAAAGGTTTCCTAAGTGGCAGCCAGGAGGCTGTCTGGAAGGAAGAGTTTAAAGAATACAAAAAGGAGCCCCCAAAAGAATAGCAATGCTCTTCTCTTTCCTGACACACGGAGGGGTCCAAACACATATTTGTCATGAAAATTGTAATCATCTAGGTTGGGTCCTATCCCAAATCCACATACCTTAGTTTAATTAGAAATAAATACCCATCGGGGAACACATTCATACAGGTGCATTGTCAGCAGCAGCCTTATGCCCAGTGTGTCTAATGATATCAAGCTTTGAGAACTTGACTGAAGCTAATTACATGTTGAGTTTATTCAGGCATCAATAGCTAGTGTGGGTGAAATAAGGCCACAGCTGCTGGCAACTCACATTTAAATCACTATGACGGGTTGCTCTTGGGGAACAATTCATCTCAGCTACACTCAGATGTAGATGTGCAGATGTGTCAGTGACCCCACATTTGCTTTATACCAGTAGAAGGGAACAGGCACTTTTAGGTCTGTGCTTGGGGAGAAGATGAGTTACAATCTCCTTTTCAGTGAGTGGATTACTCGATTCTGCAACGGTGTTAAAAAGAGCATGGACAACTAGCATAGATGTAGTTGTCCTTTTCTGATTTGATGAGTCACACCCAAAGCTAGCCCTTCAGCAAACTGCAGACCAGGAGAAACTGTACCAGAGTGAAAAAGGATGACTGCAATTTCCCATGGCTGGATCAAAAGGATGATTTGAGCTGAAGGGCTGAGCATGCCTTACTTCTAACCATGGCCCCTGTAAAAACACCACCCAGAGATGGAAGACTGTGTGTGACAGCTGGCATGTTGGTGGCAGACGGTTTGACCAGAGCTACCACCCAGGCATGGCTTCCTCTCAGGAAAGCTGTAGAGATGTGTGGGTGGCAGTTGCTGCTGTTTTCTCTATTTTCAGCACATACCACCATGGAGTTGTAGGGGAAGGCGAGTCATCATTTACCCGGCCACAAGATATCGTTGAAGATGGATGGAACAAACCCCGAGCTATGTTTAGACTGAAGATGGTTGGGGTTTTGTTTCCCCCCCCCTCTCCCTCAGGATGGTGTGGAGCACATGAAACCAAAGCCATCTGCATGTACCAAGACCAAGGGCTGAGCATTCAGAAGCCCCTTTCCCTCCCAGGCAGGAGGGACGCAGAGGACAGGCTGTAAAAATGGGATCAGGCTAAGGCAAGCAGTGGGCACATGAGTCCCAGTGCATTGCAGGCACAAACAGTGACCCCATATCCATGCTCTGTGGCAGTTCTGCTTCTGCTGCTCTAATACAACGGGCATCCAAGGGAGTGAAAGCCCTCAGTGGTATCCCTGATGCCCAGGCACATGAATTCGCTTTCCCAGATACAGCTTTACATTAAAATAAAAGAGGGGAGATGGAGCTGAGATCTGAGGCAGAAATCCAGAGAAGACCAGAGAAGCTGTGGCTGCCCCTGGCTCCCTGGCAGTGTCCAAGGCCAGGTTGGATGGGGCTTTGGGCACCCTGGGCTGATGGGGGGTGTCCCTGTCCATGGCAGGGGGTTGGAACTAGATGATCTTTGAGGTCCCTTCCTACCCAAACCATTCTATGATTCTATGATTCTTCAGTTCCTTGGAAGTAGACCAGGATGATTTCTCTTGGGGTTTTGTTTGGAGTTTGTTTGTTTGTTTGTTTGTTTGTTTTAAATATTCTGACACTTCAGAAGGATTGAGTTTCCCCTGGCATTGTTTTTCTGTTGGCAACTGAGGTTTTAAAGCAAGGGCATTACTATGAGTGCCAAGCATCCACAGCACCAAGGCTCACAGTGGTGGTATTTGGTACAAATCCATATGAGAGAGTGAGCTGCTGACTGCTAATATCTTTCCACTTGTCTCCTGCCCTAATGTGTGGACTGTGCTGCACGTTCTTTGAAGACACCAGATGTCTGAATTGAAATCTTTCCACAATAAATGGGAAGTGTTATGCCAGTTTTGCTGCTGTTTTAGCAAGCTTGGCTTTAGGGGATTATCACCCGGTCACCAGAGGCATCAGCTGTGGCCCTAATGCTCCTGTCCTCTTTGCCCAAACAATGGCATTAAGCTGGTTTTGTCCCAGAGACACCAGGAGGTATACACGCACGCTTGAAGCTGTTAACGTCATTCACAGCTTCATATCTCATGGAATTACTTTTTTTATAAACCCATAGTATCTCAATCAAGCTCTGTGCATGATAAGTCAGACATAACTAAAAGTCTGAAATAAGTCCTATTAATAAAACTGTTGCTAACCAGCAGTCAAGAGGCTATCTGGGGGGAAGCATTTAGACAATGCAAGCAAGGAGCCCCTCCAGAAAAGAAACAATATTCTTCTTGTTTCATCCACTGAGGAATCCTAATACAAACGGCAAGGTTTTCACTTAGCCATGGCACTGCTAGTTTTGGAAAAGGAGAAAGGTTTCTTTTTATTGTGCTCTTGGGAGACTGATTTAGGAGGCAGAAATGCAGCAGATGGAAAGAGGCCCAGAAGGTCATCTAGATCAGTATCGTTGTGTTGAGGTTACGTTTGTATTTCACAAGCATGTGGTTTTTTCCACTAAGACCTTTTAAAACCTATTAATACACATCATCCCCTCTCCCACCACTTTCTGTGCAGAGCAGTTATGGGGTATATACACTCCTCTACTGCCCACGGGCAAACCTTGACACATGGTCAAGTCTCATACAGCTCCATCCCTTGCTTGCGTTTGATAGTCCCTCCTGATCTTTCATCTCCTCTCCCTTCTGAAGCTCTTTTGGTACATCTACATTTAGCTCCCAGAGTTGCCCTAAGGACTTTCCTCATTTCTACTCAGCTCATGGTCTGATGGGAAGGAAGGCTATGTACCGCATACGGGCACCTGAGCAGTACATGAGCTGTGAAACATGACAGTACAAGATGCTTCACCTGGTCTTCATGAGGAACAGTCAAAATATACCGAACATTTTGCAGGATAGAAACCAAACCATACAACTCCACCACTTTCAGTTTTATGTTTGGTCCCTAGTGTTTTCAGAAGACAAATTACTTCGAGTTGGACTGAAATGACAGGTCATTCTGGGATGGCAGAAAATAAACCGTTTGGGAGTCAAATAGAGAACTGAATTGTTGACCTTTTACATTACCTAATGATATTGATAATGAAAGTGAAGTGAAGGTAGAAATCATTATTTTCAGGTGAATAATTGAAGCTTTCATTAAAAAAATTAAGCATGCAGTGAAGTGAGGCAAAGTCTTTGTCAAGGTCGTGTAGAGGATGCTGCTTCACAAGGAAATACAAACCCACTTTTTTCTCCAGCCTCCGCTCTTTTCCACCAGAAGATGGTCACCTTGAATCTTTCTTTAAACTGTGTTTTCTAAGAGCTGAAAAAATACAACAGTGTATTTCCACTGCTCCTACCATAACTTCATTAGAGTTTATGGCTTCCTGGTCCCTACTTTATTTTGGAATAAGCCTGGATGTGGTCTGCCAGGTTGTGGCTTTTGATTCACCTGGTCACTCAAGAAATGGATGCAAAAGCCTTGTGTGAAGCAGTGATGTCTCATTTGGGTTTAGGAAGCACTGGTTTGGGTGTCAGGGTCACTCCATGGGATGCTCCCAGGTGGAAATAGAGCTGGAGAGGGGAAGAGCTGAGGTAGGTGCATAGCATTAAAGGTTAGGGGGTGTTGGAGGACTTTGGAGATACCTGAGATCAGTGATGCAGCCAGATGGAGAAATAGATTTGGGGAACCCATGAGGTTCCTACCCCAAGGAAAGAAAAACAATCCTGAACCTCAATACCTCAGACTAGATCTGCTCAGCATTACTGTTGTTCTCTGAATCCCCACTGAGTGATGAATCACAGCCTGATAAGTCTACAGGGCACAGGTTCAGCTTTGCCCTTTGTAGGAAGCTTCTCCAAGCACATGGAGACTCAAAGCAGCCTCATCTCTGGTGCTGATGCTCTACATCCTCAGCGTGAGCTAGAGTGCTGGGTGGCAGTCCCCTGGCAAGGTTTCACATCCTCTTGCTTCTTGTTTTCTTGTAAATACCTTCTGGGGTTGGAGTAGTAGTGTGCTTTTCAGTCACAGTGCTTGTTCAACTCTTTTAGTAGGCTATAAATTGATAGCTCCCTTTCTTGGATGGGGAATGTGTTGCCACAACTTTCTAGAGTGCAAAGGGAAATTCCAGAGCCCAACAGGAGAATGACACAGCCACTTTGGAGAACCAAGACAGCTTCTGGCAATGGCCAGCACCAGATATATAAAATATTTTGTAGGCTGACTGTTCTCCCTGTAACAACATGGTTTTGGATTCTCCAACCATTTACTGACGGCTGGCTTCCCACCTTCTCTGCAACTCTCCCCCTTCACCAGGCTCACCAGCAGATGTTTGTTCAGATGTTTGTAACCATGGAAGAAATTATAAAACCTAAAAAATACCCTCTATTAAATCCTGGAGGGGAGCCTGGGGTGTAGGAGAGGTCAGATGTTGCCTGTGCTGTCTTCTTGAGGTAGACAATAGCTAGGGGTTGGGTCTTGGAGAGGAGNAGAGAAGAGAAGAGAAGAGAAGAGAAGAGAAGAGAAGAGAAGAGAAGAGAAGAGAAGAGAAGAGAAGAGAAGAGAAGAGAAGAGAAGAGAAGAGAAGAGAAGAGAAGAGAAGAGAAGAGAAGAGAAGAGAAGAGAAGAGAAGAGAAGAGAAGAGAAGAGAAGAGAAGAGAAGAGAAGAGAAGAGAAGAGAAGAGAAGAGAAGAGAAGAGAAGAGAAGAGAAGAGAAGAGAAGAGAAGAGAAGAGAAGAGAAGAGAAGAGCGAAGAGAGCGCCAAGAATACAGCTTGTGAACCACATTGCAACACTTCCTAGGGGTTTCAGGCCCTCAAACCTCCTGGTAAGTGGGTGCTAAGAAGGAAGAAGGCCCACCTCTCAGTGCACATGAATGCGGACAGGTGGACTTCACCATTCCACACATAATTATGGGACAGCATTGCACTTGTGCCCCTTGCAATTAGATCATCTTAGGATGAAAAGTCTGCAACAGGACAGGGAAAATTAGTCCACCGATACATTTGGTGGATATGATAGGTTGGAAAGTGCTCAGGAAAAATGAAACATTACTGTACTTAATTTGGTAAACAAGAAAAAAACCCAAGGCATTATTCTTGTTATTACCCTTATTATTTTGACATAAAAGCCTTTCCCGTTGTCTTTCACTTCCAAAATTTAATGTTTTGTCCTGTAGATACTGGCAGATTTTTCTTTTCTTCTTTTTTTTTTATTTTAAATTCAAATATTTTTATATTGAAACGGCAAATTTCACGTAAAATTGACTTGAAGAATCCCACTCCTCCACATTAGGTCATTCGGAACCTTACCAAAACAATTCTTTTGGGGCTGAACAAATACATTTCAAGTTGCCAAAAAACAATTTTTGTGGGTTTTTTTGTATGTTGCTGAAACCTCCTCCTGAAAATTCAAGCTGTTTTCTTCTAATATTTTAATTCCCCCATCAAGCCTTAAAACAACCACCCTTTGCTGAACTAGTTTTTCTCTCAGATGACACAGTTGTGTAACTCCTCTTAGTTGCTGACTGATGTGTCAGTCATGCTGGTAGTGAATGAGACCGTGTGAGGCATTAAATTGGCCTAAGTGAAATGAGTTTGATGGGTCTCAGGCAAGATGTAGCAAATTAGCGTCTATAAAGCAAAAATCTCCTGGAAGAAAAGGAGTCGTTACTGGATGTGGAAACTGAAGCTCTTGCTCATACGCAGCGAGGTCCCCTGAGTAAGAAGACACCTTGGTAAAGTGTCTCCACCAGCAGCCCAGCCAGCACAACCATCTACCATGCTTTTCTTCCTCCAAGGTCTAGTCTGAAAGGGTTTTGCAGCCTAGTGATACAGCCAAAGGAGCTTCAGTGTTCTGGGTAGAAGATACTAAGTTTTTTTCAGACATACCCTGACACAACCCCACTCCAAACAGCACACTCCTCCCAACTCTGTCACAAAGGCATTGCTATTTTCCATCAGCAGCAACGCAGCCATCACCACTCCAAGCCCCAGGGATGGGATGGTGCCACCTGCCAGCCTCCAGCAAATCCAGACCATCCTTGTGCACTGGAAGCTCCTGCAAAATCAAACAGTAGCTGGACCCCTTTTAAATCTCACAACTGCCCTATGACTGCCTTGGAAAAAAAAAAAAACAGGATTAAGCTGCCAAAGAGTCACCGTGATAGCAGGCTGGCAACGGGGAGAGCTCTGCTTTTGTTTCACGAAGCTGGCAGGCATAGCGCACATGCCGCTCCCAAAATAATCGCACTGTAACCCAGCCCCGCTTTCAGATGGGCCAAAATTTCCCCGTAGAAAATCCACGAGCACAAACTAGTATCTGCCATACTTCATACTCCGGGGGCTGGTTTTGATTGGTTTTTTTAAAATTATTTTCCAAAGCAGGGCATTATTCACTGCAAGGCAAAAACCAGCGTGCTCTGATCTCGCTGTGTAACCGCAGCTGTACTGGATGTTCCTGCCCATCCCCAGCATCACCAGGGAGTTCAAGTCCGAAAAGCTGAGCCCCAACTGGGGGGTTGGTCAAGAGGACAGAAATTGTAAATCCTGCCTTTTTACTGAAATTTCAAATTCCGTCGCGGGTGGGAAAAAAAAAAAAAAGAGAAACCTTTCTCTCTCCCTGTCACCACCACGAGTTTTTCCTTTCCCTTCAGCCTGCTGGGGTCCTTGGCTTGATTTAGAGATTTATTTATTTATGTAGAAAGAAGCCAAATCTGAAGTTTCCTACAACTGCAATTGGAGCTGACATTTCGGAGTTTTAGTTTGGGTTTGGTTTTTTTCTTTTTTTGGTCCTCTTACAACAGTGTCAATGTCCTAAACCTGATCATATCACAAGTGTTCTGACCCGTGATGATTTTCTCCAGACTTGGCAGTGGACCCTGCAAGGTGACACCGAAAAACACGTTTTGCCCAAGACCCAGGAGCTCTGTGCATGTCCCGCAGCCTCAGCCCCCAACACCCTTTCGCACTCCTCGCAGCCAGCTCCTGCCTCTTCTTCCCCATGCACAAGGATGCTGGAGGCAGATTCGGTCGCCGTGTTTATAAAGTGCTGTCACCAACCAGCGTGGCATTTGATGACACTTCATTTCTAGGCAGAGGGGGGTCGTTTTGGCTGGGGGGGTTCTTTTTGCAACCGTTAAAGCAAAGAGTGAGAACATTTTTACCCCCTGCCAGGCTGTGACTGTTACCTACCAGTCAGCGCTAACCACAAACTCTGCGAAGTTTGGGCTATTTTCCTTACCAACATTTTATCCTTTTATTTCTACTTTTTTTTCCCCCTATTTTTTATTTTTTCTTCTGCAGTTTTTTTTTTCTTTTTCTTTCCCCCAAGCACTCAGCAGTTATTGTCAGGCTTTTCTTAACCATAGCTGGGTTCTTAGTGATGCCTTTTTTATTCCCTCGCTCGCTGTTGGTGTTTTTTTTAAGGCTGGGTGGGTTATAAACCAGTTTGTTTTTCTAAGATTGTTCACAGGAGCAGATTTCTCGCAGGAGATTTCTCAGTCAGTTCTACCCGGTGGCTGAGATGTTCTGCTGCTTCCCAGAAAACACAATCAATGGATTGTCACTGTTTCTATTCTGGGTTTTGGATGCGTAAGTCTGCTGGAGCAGAGCGGCTTTTGCCGCTGAGGCTGGGTTGGCTCCGGCCAGGTCGTGGGCTGAGTGCCACCATCCTTCCTGGCGTGGTCCCGGCGGGGCGAGCGGCCGGATTCAGTTCTCCTGCACCTGTTGGAGGGCTGGGAAGGGGGCACAGGTCCCCAGGTCGGTCATCCAGGCACCTTGCATGGGTACGGTGTGTGCTTACACAAGAACCAGGCATTTGGATAAAAAAACCCAGACTGTGTAGGGGTGTATGCATGGGTGTAAATATCTGCTCATCTATATATGTCTTTATATATGTGTATATTGATCCACAGATTCACAGGGTGGGAGGGGTTGGAAGGGACCTCTAGAGACCATTTAATCCAACCCCCCTGCCAGAGCAGGATCACCTAGAGTAGATCACACAGGAACAAGTCCAGGCGGCTTTTGAATGTCTCCAGAGGAGACTCCCCCACCTCTCTGGGCAGCCTGTCCCAGGGCTCTGTTACTCTCACAGTGAAGAAGTATTTCCTCACAGTCACGCTGAACCTTCTGTTTTCCAGTTTATGGCCATTTCTCCTCTACCTGTCATTAGACACCACTGAGAAGAGCCTGGCCCCATCTTCCTGACACCCACCCTTTAGATATTTATAAGCACTGATAAGATCCCCTTCAGCCTCCTCTTCTCCAAGCTAAACAGCCCCAGCTCTCTCAGCCTTTCCTCATACGGTAGGTGCTCCAGGCCCTCAATCATCTTCGTGGCCCTGCACTGAACCCTCTCCAGTAGTTCCTTGTCCTTCTTGAACTGAGGAGCCCAGAACTGGACACAGTGCTCCAGGTGAGGCCTCACCAGGGCAGAACAGAGAGGGAGGAGAACTTCCCTCGACTTGCTGGCCACGCAGCCAGCGTATTTATTCATATTTATATATGAGTATACAGAAATGCACACTCAGTTTTCCTTCCTACACACGTCTATGCACACATGCACATTCTGTGTATATATATATACACACTTACTAAATATATTTATGTCATAGAATCATAGAATGGTTTGGGTGAGAAGGGACCTCAAAACCTATCTAGTTCCAACCCCCTGCCATGGGCAGGGACACCCCCCACCAGCCCAGGCTGCCCAAAGCCCCATCCAGCCTGGCCTTGGGCACTGCCAGGGAGCCAGGGGCAGCCACAGCTTCTCGGGGCACCCTGTGCCAGGGCCTCAGCACCCTCACAGGGAAGAATTTCTTCCTAATATATATTGTGTGCACAACCCACGTTCACAACCATACACACACATCAACCCCCAGGCCAGCCAGAGAAACCAGAAGTGAGAAATGACGTTTTATAAAGGACCAGTATAAATCTTCACTGATCCTTTAAAATCTAGAGGATACGATCTTTTGGATCTAGAGCACAGATCTTTGGAAAAGTAGGATGCAGGTATTGAGCTGGGATAAATCAGCAGTATGCGTGACTGGAGAGGGCTGTGCTGTCTGACCCTCTCCTGGGAATCAGTCCGTGACGTGAAAAGCATTCACGAGCAAAAGCTGCTAAAGCTCTCCTGATCCCTGTTGTTAGTGGCAGTAACACCCAGTTCCTCGGCTATGGCTGGGATTCTGGGAAGCAGCTACCTCATCAAAGAGAGCTGGGCTGCAAGCTGACCGCACACCCTGAGCATAACACGATGATTTCAGTTTAAATTTAGTCGAGTCCCGTCTTCCGACTGTCTGGTTTTTAGGACTCAGACTGCTGATAGGGCAGGGGAGTGAGCAACGCCATGGAAGATGCATGCGTACAATAAGACATGAAATTAAACTCAAGAAGGAAATTTGCTTAGGAGGAAAAAAAAACAACCCACATTCTGGAGATTATATTGGCATTGTCCCTCTACTAATATTACATTCATTTCCTTTCCCAATTTTCTTTCCTCTTCTTTACACTGGCCAGCATATTATAATTTTATACATATATGTATGTACGAAATATTGCTAGGAAATATGCTTTGACGTTTCTTCGTTGTTGTTGTTTTTAATAACGCCTGGGCTTTAACCAATCCTTTTGCCATTTGGGAACCTTACAACAAAGTCTAAGCAAACAGATTAGTCCCTGGGCTGGGGGAGGAAAGACGGTGGAGGTGGAGGAGCTCACTACTAGTCTAATGCCAGAAAGTCCCATAATTTGAGACCGTTCAGCGCTATTACAGCTTTAGGAGGGGCTGGGATGCTTTGGCACCCAAAGTCCCAGAGTCTGTGCAGCAAAGAGCTGGAGCCATGTGCGTGGAGAAGCACCAAGAGCTCTTCCCACGCTCCTGGGCTTGCTGCAGAGCTAACTGGTTAATCTGCTTTCGACAGGTACCCGCTGCGTGCCTCTGCCTGAAAATCAGTGTGGATACACCCTGCCTTTTTCTGCTGCAAAGGGGAGCTGCTCCATAGCAGCTTTTAGATATTTATATCAGCCTTACTCTTCTAACACATCACAACCCTTCATGAAAGCCCATCTCAGAGTTATAATTATCACTGCCTGCATTTTGCTGCTGGAACTTGTAAGTGCAGAGAGAGAGGTCTTCACCCAAGGTGACTGCTCCCAAGGTCACCGTTGGGGCTTGCACAGCGAAGCTGAAAGGCTCTTTCACTTGGGAACGCACTTCATACGGAGATGCATTTCCTTTGGCCAGCATGGCAAAGACTTGGTAACAGCTTGGTAAGCAGCCCGCCCCTGGGAAGGGAGAGGGTGCAGGACCAGGGGGGAAGGCAGCACATCATCATCTGGCTCTGCATCACATCCCTATCCAACTCACAACCCGTGTGTCTCCGCTGCCTGCAGGGAACACCCACCAACACCTTTTTTCATCCTGTGAGCACAAACACTGGGAAAAAGTACCCGCAGGCACCTCTGCCCGAACACGGACACCTTTGCAAAAGTTGGGGGAAACCCAGAGTTTCTGTTTATATGAAGAGCCACTGTCCCTCTCTGCCCCCATCCCTCCTATAGTCACTCTCAACATTTTTTCCCCTTCTCCAAGTTAAGATTTAACTCTTTTACGAGAGGAATAAATACTCTAACTCTACAGTCCAGCTTTCCAGCAACTTAGGAAAAGTTAGCACTTTGGCCAGGGCCTTCTGCGTGCTCTGAGCTATGCATTTCCTTTAAATTTAATAGTTATTGCATGTTACACAAATGGTGATTAAAACCATATTGATTGAGGTTTAGCAGCTATGTGAGAAATGCAGATCTTATTGCAGAGCTGCTCCGTATCCAGAGTGTGCTCTTAATAACTCCCTGCTCATCAAGGGGCAGGTTGGAGAGAGGAAAAGGAAAAGGCAAGGCTGGGAGGCAGCGGATGGAGGGCTGATGGCAAGGCTGCGGGTTGGGAATCTCTCACTCGCATCCCACTTTGGGTCCACACACCCAGAGCACATCATCTTCACACCCATATGTTGCTTACCTCCTCATCTATAAACCAAAGAAAACCTACCTTACGCACAGCTATAGACGTGCAAACAAGCCTACAGAGGCCACATCCACACCACGTGCTGGAGAAGCAAACAGATGTGTCGGCTGAGATCTCAGAAGATAAATTTCCACCGCAGGATGTATTGCTGTAAGGGCTTTCTAGGTCAGGACCTGCT
Source organism: Psophia crepitans (assembly GCA_013399095.1). Lineage (NCBI taxonomy): Eukaryota > Metazoa > Chordata > Aves > Gruiformes > Psophiidae > Psophia > Psophia crepitans. Next base: position 118,699 of record VWZZ01005847.1, on the reverse strand, counting down.
GCAGGGCCACTTGAAAACCCCAGAAACTGTCAAAACAGGGCTTATTTGATATTTTCTCATCCCCTTCTTTTTGGAAAAGCTGCGAAGTTCATTCGGTGGCAAAGCAGAAATAAACAACCTCTTGTGCCCTAGTTTGTCTGAAATAACAACTGAAAAGAGAAAATTAACTGGGAAAATAATGACTGCATTGAAATCACCCTGCTGAGAGCAGTGCAAGCCCTTTGAAACCAACTTTTGCTTTTGCCCAATTTGCACAATTTCTGTGTTTCGCACCGAAATGAAAAGCAGCTGGGAAATACCGCAGAGACGAGAGCTGTGTAGGTATCGGGGAGACAGATAAAGATGTGAAACACACAGGGGTACAAGGGGAAATGTAGAGGGACATGAAAAAAACCCCTAGACACGTTTGCAGAAAACCTTATCCTTGATGGTTTCAAACAACTTAGTAAAGCTGGGCTTACCCTTGGACGGGGTTTACCCTGTGCCACAGCCTTTCCTTCTGTGTTAGGGAAATAAAGCTGATGGTGTTTGAAACCCTCTACAGAAATCATCTCTTTTCCGTGAGAGACCAAGGAAAGCCACATTCAGAAAATCCCACTGCACTCCTGGCACTCAGAAATCCAGACACAGACTCAGCAAGATGAACATTTTGCTTCAAATGCTCCAAGGCCTGAGGATTCAGTAATGCTGCAACTCTTGAGTTATTTCAAATAAAAAAGAGTATATGAAACTTGACAGGTTTTCATCTCTACATCCCTCAGACCAAGCCGAGCGGTTTACAGGTTTGGGTTTGCACATCCCTGTGCCACAGACATCAGAAAAATTTTTGGGTTTCTTTTTAGCACAACAAAGATTTGGAATGGGAAACTGCCCAGAAAAAAAAAAAATCATTTCTTTTAAAAAACAAATCATACTACTATGTATTTTAGGGTGCCACCCAGCAATTTCCAAATTTTCAGGGAAAAAGTCATTTTGATTAAGAATGAAAACAGGTTTGGGTTTTGTGTTCTACTTGATGACAGTTTTGGTTGGAAATGAAGGAAAAAAACTGTTCCAGATCGGTCAAAATGTTCTCTTGCCCAAATTGAAGTAATTTCAACCAGTAAAAATTTCTGATTATTTTTTTTTTATATAAGAAGGAAAGAACCCTCGAAAATTAGCAGCTGCTTCAGATAAAAAAAAATGTAAACAGGGAATTAACTAAAAAAAAAGACAAAACTGGTAATTTTCTTTACCTTTTTCAGATTTTTTTGAAAACTATTTGCAAAACATTCTGGTACCACCAAACTGCACTTTTCAAGACTCCCCAAAAAAGTATTTTTATGAGAAATGTCACCCAGCTCTGCGAACAAGAGCGACATAGAAAGATAGCCAGATTTTCGTTGGCCTAGAAAATCCATCTGGAAAGCTCCTTCGATTTCCAGTGCTGTTCGGTTTTGGCCCTAAGAATGAGTGGAATATACCACAAAGAAATCCTTTTGCTGTGTTTTAATGCATGCTTGCTCTGCATCGTACTAGTTCTTTGCTGCTCTGCACCCTGGCCTTCATCTCTTGGGAATCATCTTTTTTGGGACTTGAGTCATCTCACATCCCCTCTTCTGATGAAACAGTTCGCTGGGTCAAGGCTACGGGTCGTTTCCTAATGCTGAAACACCCTTTACACTTTCAGGCACTGATTCTTTCTGTCAAGCAAGCTGCCAAATTCATGTCAACCTATGGCCAGCCGCACCGAAGGAAGGGCCTCGAGGGAGAAAGGTGCTCTCTCTGCTATTAAAAGCTGCCCCACAATAACCAGGAGAGAATAAAAGAGCAGAGCTGCCCTTAGGAGCAAGCTACGGCAGCATGGAATCTTTCTTTCTTCTGTCTTTCTTTCTTTCTTTGGGCCCAAAATGCTTTTCCCTAACCAAAATCTTTGGGCTCCGTAGAACTCATCGGGGTCAAACTCTGCATATATGCTGTCAAATTAGATGATTAAAGAGCCTTAAGCTCTATAAAACAAGTACTTGTCACACTCAGTGACATGAAATGCTAATAGACCATGCAGGAACCCTTCATTTTGGTGTAGGCTGAGCAGGGCAGAGGACTGTGGTTATCTGGACTTTCAATGGAATTTCTCTGCTCTTATTCTATTCTGGATTTTCCCTGTGCCCATCACAAGGGTATCAGGGCATGTTGGTTCATTATCCTTCTAGTGCAAGAGAGAAGTGACTCGTGTTAATTAGTTGTGAAAACTTTTTAAATAATGAAATCCAAACCTCCAGTGACTCTCTGCACTTACCTGGATTGTCTACTAAGACCCTGTGCTTGAACTCATGCAGCCAAAGGTTTCAGGGTGGAGATCCTTTTTCTTCACTATAACCAGCTGAGACAGACATCTCATCTAAGCTAAATGTCTAGGTTCCTTCCCTAGAAGCCAGACTGGACTTTTTCCACTTTTTAATTTATTCATCCCATCATAAAAAAAGATATCTGATGTTTAAAATAGGTGAGACCTGAAATCTTCCTCTGGAGTTACAGGAGTTTGTACCATTATTGTGCTGAACAGGGAGTTGTCTCTATGCATTAAAAGATGTTTTGCCAGATCAATGCAACTTTTGAGCTCATACCTAAGAAGCATTTGTCACTCCCTAAATTAAAAATAAATAATGGTAAGCTTAGAAAGGTTCTCACACCTTGCCAGATCACTTTTCTGTAGCAAGAACGGTGAGTGAGAGGCAAATCCCATAAAACTCAGAAGGCAAAATTTCCCATTGACTCCCACGAGTTTGCAATGGGGTCTCTTGTCTTTGCTAAACTTTCAGTAGTTTTTGCCTGGGGCCTCCTCAAGACTCACTACTCAAATTTTTCTATGCTTGAAAGGCTCAGGAAGAAACCACTGAGAGAGAAAGAGGCCCAGCATGGGCTCGGTTTAACCTAGCAGGTGCCTTCCCACTTCAGAAACCTTTAAGTATGTGAACACAGGAGGGAAATTGCTCTCTCAAAGTATTTCTACTGAGATTCACCGTAGGCCAATAATAATAGTGTTGATGACAATGGGAATATGTAGCACCTGAAAGGAAAGAAACCAGGGGAAAAAGTAGGCTGGAGAGAGAAAGATGAGAGGGTGTTGGGAGGTTGAACGCATATGGTGGCCACCTTCAGCTATCTTGATGTCTGATCCTGAAGGCTCAGGAATACACATGTAGAGTTCCTACATCATTCTCAAGGAAGGCTTGGCCAAACTCTCCGTGAGTTCTAACATCCCAAAAGGTTTCAAAATGGGCTAAGGCCGGCATTCCACACACACATCGCACTAAAACATAACATGATTTCTTCTTCCAAGCTGGATATGGTATGTGTACACCGAATGAGATATCCAGACACGCTTTCTTCTGAATCAGACAAGCCCTTAGTAGTCTGTGTGCCTTTAGTATGAAGTTTAATGAGAGCAAATGCCAGATTCTGCCCCTGGGCAGGGGCAGCCCCGGCTGTACAGCCAGCCTGGGGGGGAGACGCTGGAGAGCAGCCGTGCTGAGAGGGACTGGGGGGTCTGGGTCAACCACAAGTTGACCATGAGCCA
>VWZZ01005847.1:75123-114701 GCA_013399095.1 Psophia crepitans | reverse complement strand
CCCTTCCAACTTGGGGTATTCTATGATTCTAAGAGTCTATGATTCTACGATTCTGGTATGTTCCAGGTCATCATCTACTCAGAGACTCAAAGAAATGGTCCCCACACTGAGTACGGTGCTGCCCTGTGTGGGTGGCTCAGGGACAGCTCTGTGTCACCTTCTACCTGATACACTGTGGACATAGCTCTGCTTTCTTGGGGTAAGGCAGGTGTGAAACAGATTGTTGAAAGGCTTTGAAGAAACCTGCTCCTGTTTCCTCTGCACCAGAGGGAAGGGGTTCTTCAATATGCAGAGATTCAAATCGTGCCAATGTTGGGATGTCCTAACCTTGGCCCAAAAAATAACATATTCTGTCAAGAAAAGCCCCTCTCTTTCCTACGCACCCCTGTTGTGTCATGCTTTCTATGGGTCTGTGTTGCAAAGGACCTTACACTCCTGCCACCAGCCACCTACAAGGTTATCCGCTGCTGAGCCTCGCACGCCAGAAGAGATGCTCACCCATGAGCTCATACTGTTTCCCTCACACATCCAGGTAAAATAGTTCTTTTGCACACTCAAAGGTCTCTCTTAAGTGGGCCAACAGCTCAGCTTTCTTGTTCACAAAGACGCCTTTTTGCCTGCAAAACCCTTCACCTCTCCACACACGCACACACACGCTCCGCTCTCGGAGAGGGCAGGGATGTTGCTAAATTCCTCCCTCTGCATAAGAGGTACATTCAAAACCTCTCACGGAGCCACAAAACTTCAAGAAATCAGGGCACACACCCCACGGCTACTGCTTGCACACCCAGGCTCCTCGAAAACGTGACCGCAAAACCCCTGTCTCACACACGTACCTCTGCACACGCAGAAGTGTGACATGCTGCTTCGCTCTCTCTCGGAACACTCGTTACTCCCGTAAGCGGAATTTCTGTAATACAGCCACATGTTTAATAGAGCTTTTTTTTCCTCTCGTGCACACTAACGCAACACATTTACCCAACAAACAAAACCCTTTTTATCCACAAAATAACTCCTGCTTTTTCATTCCCCCATCTAAGCCCTTCTCACAGCTATGCCCACTATTAACTCATATACAGTTCTCCCACGTCCAACCTCATTCCGAAATAATCATTTCAGTCACTTCAGCCCAGAATAAATTCTTCAGCAAGGCACCCAAAACGGCTCTGACATTCGATGCTGAAATGGGATTTCTCTCCTTGAATATCATTCTGTCTCCCCCAAGAGATGTTTGCTTCCCTCCCCCCCAGACTGCAGCCCCCCCCGACCTCTGCTCAGCCCTGCTTCACGCTGCGGCGGGGGCTCGCACAAGCACCCCTGCACGTCTGCCTGTCCGTGACCCCGCCATCGCACGGCGGCGCGCTCCGTGCTTTGGACCTGAAAAAAGCAGAACTCATCTTTACTGGTGCCGCACGACGCCTGCCTGTTTCCCTCATGGCTGCTCCCGTCCCAGACGATCTCACACCTTTTCTTGCAGGAAAAAAAAAAAAAGGAAGGCGCTTTTATTTTTTTTTAGTATCCCTGCAGATGTTCATAAGCCTACAGGGCTTTTCAGGGAGAACAGGTTTCACATGCCTTCGGGATCACAGTACTCCACAAAAATAAATGATGATGCTTTTTTCCCCTAGGACCTGTATTCCTGCATGCTGCCACAATAAGCGTATCAAGTGATGACACAGGAAAATGTCGTTATTAAACATAACTCGATATGGTAAGCTGTCCTCACGTATGGCAGCTGTCTCTGCTTGGCCTTTTTGTACCCAGGACTCACTGGACTTTGAGCACAGGCCATCTCAGCTAACTTTAGCTGCTGACATGTTGGCACCCAAACACCTGCCTCATCTCCCTCCATCAAGAGCATCTCCCAGGGGTGATTCCGTCCACCCCAATGTAGGTGTTCAGCACCACTGCGAGGGACAAACCTCTAGAAAGTTTCTCTCTGCTGACAACAGATGATCAACGTTCCAGTGGTTGAGGCTGGATGAGCCAGACCCACTTTCTGCGTCCGTAACAATAAAAGATGAATCCTGTTTTGCATCAGCCTCACTATTTTTCAGGAGAGCAGAATGTATTTCTGGCAAAACGTGACCCCCTGCTGAAGGAGAGCATTCAGGTGGGAATGAATTAAATATATGAAAAGACAAACTGCTTGCTACAAAATCTCTTCAGGACAATCTGTTCCCCAAAGTGGTTCAGGAGCCGTTCTAGAGAAACACTTTATTGAAAAAAGACTTTGTTGTGGACTCAGCCAAACTCCTACAGACAAACAAAGAAACAAAACCCCAGAAAAACTGAGCAGCAAACTACATTCTATTGCACCCAGTCTACTCTGAAAATTTCCAGATATATGGATCAAATCCTGTGGGAATGTATATCAGAGTTTCATTTAACCTTAGAATAGCTGCGTTTACTTAAGGGGACATATCTCACATTGAGGCCACTGTAACTGACATCCCAACAGAGACCTAGGACAAGGATCAAGACCATGAATCAAGACCATGAAGCAGCAAGAGAAAGACAATGGGAAAATCTGATTTTGGAGTGCAAAATAAGGCTCTCAGACCATTATCGTGACAGCAGACTATAACAGTTAGGAAAATTGAAACAAGAAGTACTTTACCATAGAAATATTTTAATCTTGAGACCTTTTAGTGTCTAAAAAAAAGTTTAAAAATTCCAAATACAAAATTGTGCAATGAAGTCTGAGAATAAATATTGATAAATTGAGACATTCTCCCAAAATGATGCATTTTGATCATTTTTAACATTTTGTTTTGGTACAAGGTTCTTTTCCCTGCCTTTTTTTAACTACAGATTATGTTCTGCATGAAATCAAGAAGTGGATTCATCCTGGAATGCAGAAGTTGGATGTTTGAAGAATTTCAAAACTCATTAAAACATTTTTTTCAAATGTTGTACAATGATCTAGGGAGGTATTCTGATCTACACCAGATGGTCTGAGCTCCACCAGAGCTAGGTTTATGGAACAGGAAGCAGTATATTTGCCAGACCCAGCCCTTGTGCACAAATAACTTCAATTTTGACAAAAGCATTTTTGATGAAAAACATTTAATTGAAAAATTCCCAGGAAAAAGTCTCTAGAGGATATCTTCTTCCCTTGCTAAAAGTTTTGGAAAAAAATAATACCCCAGACCCAAACCATGCATCTACCCATGCTTTCCCTAGTGCAATAATTATGGTATACAGTAGAGAATGGAATATTCTCTGTAAAGATAAAGAGATGCTATCACAGGAGTAATGGATTTACTTATTGTTTAGGAACTCAATATACAATTTTTAGCACTTTAAAAAACATTATAAGAGTCCATAACTGCAAATTGCGCTGGAGGGGAAAATAAGAATTTGCATGAATAAGAGTGCAGAGTGACTAAGTTTTGTGGGTTTGCTTTGTTCTGTTTTGTTTTGGTTTTTTAATTATTATTTTTTTAAAGGCAGTAATTAATTGGTTTCAAATCCCATTCAGATGAAAACGTATTTGATGATTTTGAAATTATGGTGACTGCCAAGACAAATGACTGCTTTTTGAGGGGTACCAGTTTAGGGTTTGTTGGGTTTATTTTTTTAATTACAACTCATCTCTCTGCTGGACTTAGCTGCCCTTCATACCACAATGTCACAGTATCCCAGCTGAATAATACCACAATGTCATGGTATCCCTCCTGAAGGTATCTGTGCCCTCTAAGAGAAGTTATTGCAATTACTCCCTCCTCCTTTTATAGTGCAGGAATGTTAAGTACAAAGATGTTAGCAGAGAGCTGGATCCCACCACGTACCACTTGCCCAAGGTCATGGTGGAAGTCCTTCTTGGAGCACAGCATGAACTTCTGATGTCATTACTCTAAAAACTAGCCCAAAACCAAATTTCTTGTAATACAACTTTTTCTTGATACAGCTACAAATTCTTATTTTTTTTTCATCAGTGTCTAATATTTGCAAGGTCTTTATGACTGAAGGCAGGACAAACCCACTTTCAGTGCTTCTTTTGTCAGAAATCCCCAACTGCAAGAGTCGGTCCCGGGTGGAAGAAGGAAACGATTTCAGCAGCGTGGGGTTTGCAAGATACCCATGAGACCTGCTGCAGTGTGCTCAGAAGGAATGATAAAGAGACAGAATAATATACGCCCTTTCCCACACAGTTTCTCTGTTTTCCTGACAGAGAAACTTTACTTTTTTAGCTAACAAGAGAGGATCCCAGGGACATTCATCTCTCGTCTTATCTCTGAGGAGCTGGTGGCAGTGGAGCTTAGTCCATTTTCCATTTGGGCATTATCTCATCTTGTCTCGTGTCCTCTGGCTCACCATAAACATAGGTGATCACCAGGACTCACCTCTTGATCGCTCAGTTCCTTGCAGGAAACAGAAAAGAATCTGGCTGCTTTAATCAATAGGATATTGCTGATTTACACCCAGTCACTGCCTGGCCCAAATCCCCATGAGAAGGAAACCTGTGAGGTGCTGCAAAGCTCTTCTTCTTTTCCCCAAGTTAAAGGAGAATGCCTTGCAAAACAGCCTGCGTCTTGCAGTACCTGTCTGTCATGGTATTTACTGTGCAAACAATGTGGGAAAGCTGCTGCTAAAGATGTGTGCAGGGGTCTCTGGCACTGCCTGTGAATGTGTGTGGTGCAGAGGGAGCAAAGGTGGACTACTCGTTTTAAGATCTTTATTTGCTTATTGCATTTTTATAAGTCAAGAGGTCACTTTTTGATAGTCCATCTCATGGTCATTTCCACGGGAATACATAATTTCTTCCTCCTTATCATTCTCTGAGAGAAAGTCCTTTGAAACAAAAGTCACTCTCAGATATCTGTGCAAGGGTCAGTTCCCATGGTAAAACGTATTTGAAAGGGAAATGGATCTCCGCACCATTGTACTGGAACCAGCTACTTCACTGCTGTAAAACCTTGAGTGTTTCCGAAGCATTGGCAATTCCCTGTCGATGGGGTTGTACCAATGCGATGCCAGTTAGGCAGCTCAGAATTAGAGCAGTGACCCCAAATTCCCCCAAAACCTATTTCTGAAATGGTCCTGGAAACATAATATTGTCCTTACACACTTGAGCAAGACCTCAGCAAACTCTGCTGAGATCACCGGTGACTGGTCCCGTGTGGAGCCAGGAGTTGGACTCAATGATCCTTATGGGTCTCTTCCAGCTTGGGATATTCTGTGATTCTATGATTCTATGACTCTTTCCAGTCGAGACTTATTTAAAGGAGAAGGAGTAGGAGCAGGCCTTTGGAGGAGTACTTGGGACAGCACCTGAAAGCAGCAGGTCATTCAGAAAATCTGCATTTTTTGCCCAAGTTTCTCTCTGCCTTCCAAAACACACGCACAAGCATACAATTCCTTTGTCATTTAGCTGGGCTTTTCTGGAAAACCACAGGAGGTGTCACTGGCTTGCTTTAAAGAAGTCCCAGGCTGGTGACGTCTCCCAGAGTGATGCGTTCCAGGCAGAGAGAAATTAATTCAACCCATGCTCCAAGCCCACTCCAAGCCTACAACCTAGTGTTGGGTGTTGGTTAGCCAGCCATAAGCCCTGAGTACAGACAACCCTTCCTGGCATCTACCTGCAATTTTGCCTGCAGAGGAGCAATAAGTTGCCCACTGAGGCCTGTGAAGCTTGCATGTAGTAAAATTTGCTCCTTTGGGGCTAAGATGGGACAAACAGGTCTGAACTTCCTCAGATAAAATAAGATTCAGCTTTTAGCTTCTCTGTTTAGCAGAGCACCCAGTGACTTTGCTTCCACTCTTGCTCCACATGTGGCAATTGCCTTTGCTGCTCGATTTCTGCTCAAAACCAAGAGCTACTTTTGGAGAACGTCATCTCACAGCATTGAATACACCACCACCAGAACCACCACCAACCCAAGCCCCACCAGCCTGCTTCCTCCCATGCCAAGTTAAAAGATACATACTTTGATAGAAGCTGGGTTAAATTCAACTTCTTTTTTGGGTTCTGGTTCTGCCGGTTTAGGCGCTGGTTTGGGTTCTTCCTTCTTAGGTTCTGCCTTCTTAGGCTCAGGCTTCTTTGGAGGCATGTTGGTTTGCGGGTGGGCTGCTTTAGGAAGGGAGAGAAGGAGACAGACAGACAGACAGAGAGGGGAGAGGCGGCTGCTGCAGGATAAATCAGGAGCGCACACAGGTCTTTATCCCCGTCCAGTCTCCTGAAGTCACACATTGTGCCACTCAGACCTGTCACATGCCAGAGCTTACAATAGGGCCAGGGCTATAAAAGGAGAAGACATTTACCCGGCTATTTTAGAGCCATCGGATACGGCATTGTTACGAATTAGCGCTTAAATGGAAAGAGAGTTTGGGGGTTTTAGGGCTGAGGCTGGCGCTGGGTCAAACATTTTTGGTGTGCGTGTGCATGCGTGTAAATGTACAAGGGGGAGGTTGGGTTACGACCCAGGTCCCACCGATGGGTTTTATCCTCCCCAAGGCCATGCTGACAATTCCCTTCCCGGCTTAGAGTATCTCTCTCAGGCTGGACGGCACCCCTGGCCTTTGTTATGCCGCAGTTCATTAAAAGACAAGCACGGGTTTATATTTAGACATGAGGATGGGGTTATATGGGTGTTTGACCATCGACATGTCAGCTGGAACAGGGGAGAATGCATGTCTCAGATCACACACTGGTCTTCTCCTGGGAAGGTGCAGAGAACCAGAATTGCTTATCCCAGAACATCCCCCCCCCCCCACCCCACTGGGTATCTGTAAGTACATCCTCATGGCTGAGATTTTCCAGACCATTTTAGGGACTTGAATGCCAAATTCCTATTAAAATAACTCAGATAAGGGTATCCATTTAAAGCTTTTCTAATCCTAGCTTTACTTTGATTTAAATAACCCCCAACTCCCCTTCAAAGCAAAACAGAGTTAACAGTTTTCAGATCTGTATTTGCTTATGTCGTTTCTCTAAATCAGGAGGTCGGTCTCTGAGAACTGACTTCACAGTCACTTCCACATTACTTAGATTTGGTTTTCTCTCCAAAAAACCACCAGCCTTCGTAACGAGACAACCACCCACTGAATCACGATGTGTTTGAAAAAGGGTTCTGTGCTGGCATTTCAGATAAATACCAGTCGAATCATAAATCTCTTTGTTTTACTTACTATGTCGTCCTGATAATATATCGTTCAAACCTCTTTGAGATCAGCTTTTACCGCTGTCAGCCTGACCCTCAGTGCCTGCCTGTGCACTCCTCAGTTCCCTGGGTGGCTTTGCTGGAAGGCTTCTTCTGCTCTATCCTGCCCAGCTGCTCCCAAATCACAGCACGTCCACTACTGACAAGACACGAACAGCTCTGATGTTTGTGAGAGACAGAGCTGTCTGATCTGTTTGCACTGGAGATGCAACAGAGATGCACTAGATGGTCCCACGTGGCCTTCAGCTGCCGTTACAGACAGGTCTCAGTCTGCCATAGGATCTGTGCCATAACCTGCCAGTCCCGTACGTGTTTCACCTATCATAGGGTATCAGAAATGACTCTAGAAGCACTTATGTAGGCAAATTAATCCCGTTCCTTGTGAATTATTAAACAACAGGACACCCACACGGTTCTGAAGAGGCCAGTGTAGGCAGAGGCATCTCAAATGACACCAGATACTTGCATTTAAGCGACAGAGTGAAACCACAGATACCTACAGTTGAAAGAGATGCATCACCCTCACACTGGGCGAATGAACTAGATCTCTGTTGACTATCATAGGAGCAGAGCCACATAGTTCACACAAAGATATTTACACTGCAGACACCTAAATTAAGTGAGATGAGCCCTACTTGGGCTAAATTCCATCTTCTGAGATTTCCTTCGTATTGCAAAGCCCCGGAGCAGAGGTTTTCCTGCAGGTTTCTATTTATCGTTTGTCCATATTCTGTCCAGGGCAAGCAAGAATTAAGTGTGGAAAGCAAGAATCAAGTGTGGAAAGTGTCTGATGTACCCTGCTGATCAGAATAAGCGATCCCTGCAAACTTTGCAAGCAGTAGATATTTCTGGGAAGAAATAACAGAAATCGTGCATTGTTTTCGTGACCTGTAAAAAGTTTTGCTGCATTGATTTCTGCATTGAAATGAGTCACGGCTGGAGAATTGTAAGAGCTTTCTACTGACCCGAAGAAACGCCAGGGAGTAGCTTCACCACATTTCCCCACTACAGACTTCTCAATTGACATGGCAGGAGCCAGCGCAGACCTGAGAAATTCTGGGTTCTGCTAATTCAAAGCAGCAGAACTGCAGTGCAAATTAGCACGTGCTCTGAGAGCACCCGTAACCACAAGGACAACATCTGAACAGGCACCAGCCTAAGCACATGAGCGTGTTTTACACAACGTTTGAAAAAGCCACCAGGTTTTTCCTGAACTGAAAACAGCACTGGAAAACACCAGGCAACTGAGACGCCAGTAGCAGCTCAACAGCAGCTTAGGATCTTGTCACCTCCACCTCGGTGAGATAAGAAGAGAACATGATAACAAAGAGAGTCATGTCTCACTTTCTCTTCTGAATTCCACAAATCAGCCATGGTTGTGGGGTTTGTTGATGGATTGTTGTTTTTTGGATGCTTTTTTTCCCCTCAATGGCTCTCTAACAAAAACACATTAGAGAAGTCATAGCAAAGATGACCCAGAAAGATGGCTGAAAGCTCACCTCAATCTGATTGTCAGCCAAAATTCTGTAGTCATACTGTCATACAAAAATTATCGCAATACTTTTTTTTTTTTAATATATTCATGATAAAGTGTATTCATGGTACAGCTGGCCAGCTCACAGAAAAGATCCTTCAGTCAAAATCAAAATGGTTGCGGCATCCTGCCGCTTGTTGTAAACTCAGTTCTGCGTGGAGGCGAGGCTTCTGGCAATGCCCCCAGATCCCAGTTAGATACTGTGGGCTTTCATTTAGTCTCCCACCTGCCTGTTCCTCTTCCAGACCCACGGCACCTTCCCTCCTGGCTTCTGTTTAGTTTATTTGTGTAGACCTATAAATGATCAAAATACCCCACAGATCAGCCCTTTCTCACAGCTTCAGGGGTTTCTTCGCTTTGCTTTTTCATCACAATGTTATGTAGATGACAGGCAATAGCCCCACCTATGTGATTCCTGCATATATGTATGTTTATCTTTATTTAAATATACAATATCAAGGGAAAACAGGGAGGTACATTGTGAGTTTTAAGTACCTGCAGGGCTGGCTAACCACTGCTGGGTGGATGTCTTGGATCAATTCCACGGATTAAAGATACCCCAATGCCCTGTAAATCCTTCTGCAAACAGCAAAATCAATGCAGCTAATCTTGCCCTAAATCCCCCATTCATCTCCTCCATGAGGATCCCTAGAGTCCCAGCAGCTGCAAAGAGCCCTGACCAAAAATCCCTCTTCCTATTAATAGGTTTTGAAGGCTGGGGGGAGGGAAGTGTTCTTCAATTTTTCAGTCATACTCACAGCAGATGTTAGCAGCAGATCTCAGTGCCAAAAATCTATTCCAGCATCAGCATAGAGTCCTACATGGGAGGCTGGATTAGCTGTGATTTTTCTAAAATTTTCTTGATCGTCGAGGTATGATAAGTTTCTCCTGAGGATGGACTGGAATCATCTTCAAAGAGAACAGAGCTCATGAAGACATTTTCCCAGAGGAAAAGAAAAGAAAAAAAAAAGTGGATTTGAGAATGAGAAAAATAGAATATAAGTGAAAACAAAATATTCTGGCCAAAATCTGAATCACTTAAATTTGGGAATACTGCCAAAGTGCCTTATGATTCTCTGGTCCTTGGTAAGTCTGTCTGTCCAGTTTTACTGGAATCCAGGTTGGAAGGGACCTCAAAAGATCGTCTGGTCCAGCCTTTCACAGGAAAGGAAGCCTAGATGAGATTATCTAGCAATCTTACTCCATTTACTGCAGTTTGCCACCCTCCTCCTCAGACCAAGTAGAAGAGATTGTATAGAGAATGTGAATCGCCTCTTCCCAAGGAAAATGAAGACCTGAGAAAAGTTAACAACTTTCATGAAATATTCTTGTGGGATTTTCGAATTGAGCTATTTGGAGCCAAAACATATCGGGTTTCAGATATTTGACTTTTCAGTAGAATAATATTGCCTCCCCTCAAGTAGGTTGGGGTATTTTAAATGTTAAAAATAAAATTAATCTTTGAGTTCAAACTTCAGTTCTCTCTTCAAAAACAACCATTGATGGAAAGTGTCCAGACATCTTTAAATGAGAGGTTGAGAGCACGTCAAAGATGTTCTCTCTCCAACGAAAAGTGGTTGTGCAACTTTTCCCAAAAAGGAGTGCTGTCCTTAGAGTGGCAAGATGGCCACAGCTTGAGTGTCTTCCCCAGAGAACAGAGAAAAAGTGGTTTTAGAAGATTTGCAACCAGAAGACAATTTATTTTTCTACTTCTTTAGTCCCCAACACAGCAGATGTCAGCTGTTGAAAAAAGCAAGCTCCAAACCACATCTGCTCATATGCTACTCAACCTCTGTGCTGAAGTATAACGAAGCTATAAACAGAAAGTCAGATATTTTCAAATGCCAATGGCATTTCAAAGATACTTAATGAAAAAAAAAAAGGGGGGGGGGGGGGAAGAAAGACAACTGGGCAGGGAACTTCCAAGAAATCTCCATTTCTCTCCCTATTTTTTTCAGCTGTAGAGCTCATCAGTTTTTCCATCCATATCTAAGTGGTTAAAACAAGACAAGATACTGGAAGGAAGAACAGAAGGGGTTGTATTCACATGGAGAGTGAGGGACGTGGTATGCCAGCTGATAAAGTGTTCATCTGACGGGAAGCTGCTGTGAGCAAAGGTGGAGGAGGACAGAATTAAAGGCAAAAAATGAGAATTTTCTCTAAGATTACTGTTACTGCTCCCAGTTTCCATAGGGTGAATTGCTGACCACTGCTCTCTATAGGAGGAACATGAGCTCTAGAGAAGAACAAATGCCTGCCTTTGGACCAACTCTTCAGCTGCTATAAATCAGTGAGTTCCACTAACTTCAAGGGAACTATTCTGATTTATACCAGCTGTGGATATGGACCAGAATAGTAGATTGTCTGGCAGTAACCATCATTTACTTTCTGACTGTTGGGATCAGGAGAACACATGTTTGCTGTTCATCAGGCTGGGGATGGGAAAAAAAAAAAAAGGGAAAAAAAAGCTCTTTATCTATATAGAAAATGTAACACTGAAGATAACCAAGCAGGAAAGCAGCACTAGTGACACAGAACTCAGTGGAGATGTGTTCTTGCTCACGAAGACATGTGGGATTTAGTAGAAAATCAGTATGTAATGGATCTTGAGACTATGTAGGTACCATGGGACAAGGAACAGAAATGCTTTCTGTGTTACAGCCTTAGCAAACTTCTGAAGTCCTGCTGCAACACCAGTTAAAGCCTGAAAAAAATCAACAGGATCCTTCCGCGGTTTTTTGAAAGGAAAAAAAGTGTTAGGTATCAATTAAAAGCAATAATTACTAGCTATTTTGCAGACTTCATGATAGCCTACTTAAGTACAGACATCCGTTTTCTTCAGCAAATCATCTAGTTCCTATTAGAAACGTTAGGGGACAGTGATGTCATTTAACTTCAGCACTGATGAAATGTCCAGCTTTCAGATGAGCCATCAGCTCTGCCTTTTCTTTGTCAAAATGAAGAAACACTCCCAGAGGGTGTTTCTTTCCAACTTTTGGTCTTTATAACAGGTAGGATGAATAGCCTTCCAGACTTTTCTTTCACTAGATAAATTGGCAAAGGAAGTCCCAGCCATTCACATTTGAGGCTTAACTTTCAGATGCTTAAAGTGAGGAAATTCCACGTTTCCATACTCGTACAGCCCATTTCATCCCCACTAGGATATGTCAATTTTCTTTTCAGGAAAGGAGTAAAATAATGCTTTCCTTTATTTCCAAAAGGAGCATATCTACCCCCAGCCTCCATCCATCACAGGCTTTTGTGAGTTTGTCTCTGGGACTCCACAAAGTCTGAGAAGTCTTCTCCTTTGAATACTTATGGGTTATGGGTAATTCAGCTCATGAGCTTCTCAGCGACAAGGGAAAATGACAAGCCTCAGCAACCGACAGGTTGACAACAGGTTACTACCCACACCCTGATCACTGGTTACTTAACAGGCAAGTAAAGACTTCTCAGGGTGACCTTGCAGTTCCTAGAGTGGATACTACAGGCAAAAGTGGAGATGCATGCTGATTTATCCACAAGTCCCCACTGCCACCACGGTTTCATCATTACCTTGTGTTTTCAAGTTTATAAATCCCATTGTAAGGAAAATGAGATCCATGCAGCTGATTTGGACGGGGCTGTGGCACTTTGCTCTCCTCCTTTCTCCTCCTTCGCGCTCTCTTTTTTGGTACTGTATGAGATCAGCAGCTCACATGGCCCTGCAACTATTTTTACAGCTTTTGACTGTCCCCGCCTGTACTGCAGTGTGGCTGCTGTAAATTCCAAAGCTGAGCGTTTCGAGTTGTTACTAAACCACTACCAAAGACAGCTGCAGTGCAAAGGGTGGGCAAAAGTGGATTTTCTTCGAAGCTGTGTTGTTTTCAGTGGCATTAATTGAAAAACGATCCCAGGGACTGTAAGGAACAGCTGCCCTCTTGTAGCCTGAAGTGAATCCACAGAGATCTAGCTTTCTACCGGGAAAATGAACCCCCTCAAAAAAAAAAAAAAAAAGAAAAGGCTTTATAGTGGGATTTATAGTAAAGTCTGAGAAGAGGATGTATCAGGAAACTTCTCTGACCTGCTGCTGTACACAAGAGATAATTAAACATACAACCTCCTTAATGGGATCGTAGAACCACAAAATAACAGACTGGTTTGGGTTGGAAGGGACCTCAAAGCCCATCTAGTTCCACCCCCCTGCGATGGGCAGGGACACCCCCCACCAGCCCAGGCTGCCCAAAGCCCCATCCAACCTGGCCTTGGGCACTGCCAGGGAGCCAGGGGCAGCCACAGCTTCTCGGGGCACCCTGTGCCAGGGCCTCAGCACCCTCCCAGGGAAGGATTGCTGCCTCCCAGCTCAGCTCCAGCTCCCCTCCTGCAGCTTCAGGCCCTTCCCCTTGGCCTGGCCCCCCCTGCCCTGCAACCAGCCCCTCTCCAGCTTTCCTGCAGCCCCTGCAGGCCCTGGGAGGGGCTCCAAGGGCTCCCCGCAGCCTTCTCTGCTCCAGGCTGGACAAGCCCAGCTCCCTCAGCCTGTCTCCAGAGCAGAGGGGCTCCAGCCCTCGCAGCATCTCCGGGGCCTCCTCTGGCCTCGCTCCAGCAGCTCCGTGGCCTCCTTGTGCTGGGGCCCCCCAAGCTGGAGGCAGCACTGCAGGGGGGTCTCAGCAGAGCGGGGCAGAGGGGCAGAATCCCCTCCCTGGCCCTGCTGGTCCCGCTGCTGGGGATGCAGCCCAGGACACGGGGGGCTTTCTGGGCTGCCAGCACACACTGCCGGCTCATGCTGAGTTTTTCATCAGTCATCATCCCCAGGTCCTCCTCAGGGCTGTTCTCTACCCATTCTCCACCCAGCGTGTAGTTGTGCTTGGGATTATGACGACCCACGTGTAGGACCTTGCACTTGGCCTTGTTGATCATCTGTAAAACGTTAAACATCCTACTCATCTTTGCACAGTCACATGCAAGTAAATCTGTACCATAAATTCTTACCACCTCAACTAAAATGAAGTATCACATGCTAGAGGGGAATGAGGTAAGTATCTTGGGAAGCATCTTCAACTGGACCCATCATCAAACACTGATTATTTTTTTTTCTCCAAAATAGATGAATCACAGTAGCAGGTTGTACCTCCTAGAGCGAAGTTTGGTCTGGTCCTCCAGAAACCAAAGTTTTCTGGTCATGTCAAGTCTGAGCACTGGCCACAGTTAACTACCTCATGAAATTAAGAAACTTGCTTCCAACCTCAACAACAACAACAACAAAAGCCTAGTCAGGGCCTGCAATTGACTCTTCTTGTTTAAAGGAAAACATCAAGAGCCAAGTTTGGTTCTACAGTAGATCTACAAAGGATCCTTTCTTCCTTCCCTCCCTCTCTTTAGTACACATATTCTTCTGTATTATTGTTCATTCAGGTACCCTTTTAGGAACTAATAGAAAGATTTCCATGAATAAAGGGCAGTTTATCACATCCTTGTGGAAATCTGTCTTACTTGCTTTTCAGAGGGATCTGTATCATTTCACTTACCAGACCAGGAGCCTGGAAGACTAACCAGAAAAGCTAGAATTTCAATATATGAAATGAGCTCCAGAGAAATAAAAATATATTTCAAGATGTGAAGCTGTGGTAACTGTTGTAGTATTGTTAACTTTGGGGTCTGAGTAACTGAGCCTCAGACTCCCACTTTTCTGTTCCAACGATCTCAATGTGATGTGCAAGACACACTCATGGATTTTCTGGGTAGTTGCCAGTCGTTGCCAACGCCCAAACCCAGAGTCCATCAGAGCAAGCTCCCAGGGCACACATAACTATAGCATTAAGCGTAGCTTTGGGAAGCTCTGAGCTTACATTATCTCCTCATGAGATGGGAGGTGAAGGTGGAAATCCCACATCATAAGAAACAGCTCTCAACAAGCCAGGTCTCTGCTGGAACTTTCTGTTCCACAACAAAAATAGATGTACCCAGCTTATCGATTTCTGCTTCCTGTAGGTCAAATCCTGCTTGCAGATGAGCACTAACAACTTCAAATGAACCATAAAGACTCATGATTTGGCCCTGCTACTCATTTCTCTATTCCTTTTTTATTACCAGAGATATTTAAAATTCTGGGCTATAGTCATAAAGGCAAATTTTGCAGTGATGATCGAAGGAGTTTATACCTTGTTAACATTTATTGTTATCGTTTAAGTCACAGGACTATGTAGAGGACCCAGCAGAAACCACTAAAAAAAATTAAAAACATAAAATACGGAAATAAAAATAAAGACATTTAGAATATACATACAAGTGACAGAAGGAGAAAAAGGCAGTGGGGAGTGCAATCACATATGGGGTTTTTTCGTAGCAGGAAGATAGATGATTTGACCAAGGTCAGACAGAGGCAGAATTAGGAAATAAATAAATAAATTTCTCATGATGTTTCCACACCATGCTTATATCCTGAGAGCTGAATACAATTCTGCATAAGGCACACAACGTATATGACGGGAACACACTCATGAAACCTTACACAACTATGTTCTAACAGTAAATAATTTACTTGGTGTTTATTCTGTTTGTTTGTTTGTTTTAATAAGTATAGGGGATATCAAAAAGGAACATGGAGTCTTTTCTCGTGATGTCACACGTGTAACATTACTGCCACTTCCCAAAATACTGATCTTCCTTTTTCATACAGGGGAATTTCTGGCCTGGTTGTGAAACTCAACCCCCCTGTGAAGGGCTGTAACCCAATCTGAATCAACAGCTTGGGAACAATAGTCACATAGAGTTGGCTGGCAGAGGAACTCCAGGAATGTCCTGGGCTGAAGGACTCAAGGGCCAGCTCTGCTTTGCGCTCTTGAAACCCTGGGGACCCTCCACCAGGCACTGCTTGGGTGAAGAAGCCACAGAGGTGTGAAAAGAGAACTAAGCTCCGGCAGCCGAGCTAGTGTTCCAGTATGTCCAAAGCACGTGGAGATCCAGACCTTCCCATGGGTCAGTTCATGATATACAGACACAATTCAGCCCACCAACAGGGAATATGATCCTACACAACCCGCCCCCACTCCCTCCCCAGCATTCATACCCAGGACTTGGCCTTGGGTGTATTTTGAGTTACATTTCTTGCTCTTAGATATCGTCTTATCCTCTTATTCTTTATTTCTGGCACATTTCTGAAGGAACTTTTTAAAACATATATCCACCAAACACATATTTTTGGTATTGACATTTAATTGAACTGTCATTTTTCTTCAAAAACTATCCATTTTTGTTGTACTTTTCCCTCTCCTTCCTCTAGCTTTTTAGTTGTGCCAAGAAATATTTCTCACATACAGACTGAAGAAGCTGGAATAAGATTTGGACAATTATCTAATGACTAAAGACTGCTCTGTGATTGGTCAGCTGATCCACTGCTAACATACACTGAATCTCATTTGAGATAAGAGGCACAGATTTTGGGACCTGGGAAGTTGTTTGTCATGAATCAGTCATTCAATAAGTGTGTTTCACTGGGAAGGCCAGTATGTAGCACGTTACTTGAGGATGAAGTTTTTCCTTTGACTTTGTACTCTTTTGATCATAGAGATGGGCTAATGATGGATAGCCTTCCACACAGAGAATACATCTGCAAGACTTTTCTCCCCTTTCACTATAATCCTTATATACTTGTCCAAAATACCTTGAGCGTAGGTGGATTGTATGTTGCAGAGGTCCTATGACTAGGTTATTAGAAGATATGTAGGACAGAGGATTGATATTCTAGTCTTGGGTTTTCTTACTCCTTCAATTTTCTCTTTAAAGTGATGCCAACGGTGTCTGGTCCTTATGGGGTTACACTTTTTGTGCAGGATACATTAAATGGCCAAACTCTCCCACTAAGACACAGTCTACTCCAAGTATATCTAGTGAACAAATGTCAAAATTCAAACAAACAAGCCCACCCCCACACAAAACATCCCAGATCTCTGAAGCAGGCATTGATGTAAATAAATAAAAGACATCAAATAGATAATAACCTGATCCTGCCCAGTTTCAGTTCCAAGAGTTTTTTCCAGAGATAATATCACACAGAAGACCAAAAGATGTTTTGGGGCAAGGACATGAGAAATATGACATTGAACCTGCACTCCACCAAGTGATCCTCTCTGTGCTGTGATACTCACATGGGATATCAGTCTACTACAGAAGCAATTAATGAGTCATGTCCCATGAGTGTTGTCTGCAAGATGTCCTGCACACAGCATGCAGAAAGGCAATCCCTTCTGCCTCCAAAAAGAGCAATTAATTACCAGTGGTTAGCACTTGAAAGCAGTTGTAGATGTGCTGGGTATCCCTTTCATCCAAAACGGGTGTCTGAGAGCACATCAAAACTTAACGTACCTTGGGACTGAGCTCACAGGCGGACCTTGGACTCCAGCTCATGGGGTAAGAGATATGTGACCCCCAGCAGCTCAGGTCAGTCACTTCTTGGTTTTACAGGACACTGCAAGGATGTGACAGAAGAGGACAATTCCTGAAAAGAGTGACTCCAATTTATACTAATAGATATCAACAAACCAGAGACATGCTCGACCATTTTAAAGTGTTCCCCAAAACCCAAAAGCGGTTCTGTGAGAATGTTCTGAGGTTCTGATATCAAAGCATATTTGCTTGCTGTCTGGCTCATTACACTGGCTTATCTGAGGCAGAAATACATACATATATATATGTGTAACCCCCCATGGCAGGGGCGTTGGAACTGCATGATTTTTAAGGTCCCCTCCCACCCGAACCATTCTATGATTCTATGATTCTATATTTGTGTGCTTGCATTGCCACATGCACCCTTATGAATATGTGTAGGTTGCTGTGTAAATACATAAACATGTAGCGGGAATTGAAAAATACAGTGTATTTCAACTCATCTGTCAAGGAAAAATTGCATTTATGAAGATCATAGAATCATAGTGTCGTGGTTTTACCCCAGCCAGCAGCTGAGCACCACGCAGACGCTCGCTCCGTCCCCCTCATTGCAAAGGGGGAGACAATCAGAAAGGTGAAAGTGAGGAAACTCGTGGGTTCAGGTACAAGAGTTTAATCAGTGAAGCAAAAGCCGCGTGCACAAGCAAAGCAAAACAAGGAATCCATTCCCCACTGCCCACGGCAGGCAGGGGTTCAGCCATCCCCAGGACAGCAGGGCTCCGTCACGCGTAATGGTGACTTGGGAAGACAAACGCCATCACTCTGAATGCCGCTGCCCCCCCTTCCTCTTCCCCCCAAGCCCCTTATAAACCGAGCATGACGTCATATGGGATGGAATATCCCTTTGGTCAGTTGGGGTCAGCTGCCCTGTCTGTCCCCTCCCAACTCCCCGCACACCCCCAGCCATCCCATCGGCAGGGCGGGGCGAGAAGCCGAAAAGTCCTTGGCTCTGTGTGAGCATCGCTCAGCAACAGCAAAAACATCTCTGCACTATCAGAGCTTCTTCCAGCATAAACCCAAAACACAGCCCCATACTGACTGCTGTGAAGAAAATTAACTCTCTCTCAGCTGAAACCAGGACACATAGAATAATTAAGGTTGGAAGAGACCTCCAGGATCATCTAGTCTAGCCGTCAAGATATGTATATATGACTTTGTGTATATCACACATACAGAATGATATTCTGTGTGTAGTAAATATGAAAGCATTAATAACATTGTTATTTAAAGAACAAAATCAAAATCTATCTGTTAATTTTGTTCTTGAATGTTCTTTCGTGTTTTCTGACAGGAGAATTGGATAGACACAGGATTCCTTGAATTCCTGGCACAGAAAGCATGACAGAGGAAGGTCTACAGTCCTTCTGGCAGGGTAAAGGGGATCTGGATCTTGGTAAGGGAGAATCAGAGTAACACAGAGAGATTTATTGGTTAGCTGAGGGTGATAGTGATAATTTTTTAGTGTTCAGCTCAGACCTGAGCAGCTGTGCAGTCCCAGGCTGCCAACCTTGCAGCAGATCCTATAGTGGAAAGGGAAAGACATACTTGGTGAGCATGACCCAGTCCCACAGGCACGAGTGAAATGACGGATGCTGTCATCTGCTCAGATCTCCTTCCGTGTAAGTGCAGTCATAATAAACCATTCAGTATATCTTCAAAGGTATACAGCTATGACTGTTTTCTGGGATTCACCTAACTGTCCAAAGTAAACCTGATGAAATGAGTCATAGAATTATAGAATCACAGAATCTCCCAAGTTGGAGGGGACCCATAAGGGTCCTGGCCACCCCTAGCTTCACACAGCCCCAGTCCCATCACAGCAGATGGGTGAGAGCGTTGGCCAGACGCTGCTTGAACTCAGCCCGGCTCAGGGCGGTGACCACTGCCCTGGGGAGCCTGTGCCAGGGCCCCACCACCCTCTGGGGGAAAAACCTTCTCCTCATCTCCACCCTAACCCTCCCCTGGGGCAGCTCCAGGCCGTTCCCTGGGGTTCTGTCGCTGGGCCCCAGAGGGAGGAGATCAGCGCCTGCCCCTTGGCTCCCCCTCGGGAGGAAGCTGGAGGCCGCCATGAGCTCTGNGCAGGGCAGAGTGGGACAATCCTGTCCCTGGCCCGGCTGGCCATGCCGGACTTGATGCCCCCCAGGACACGGTTGCCCTTCCTGGCAGCCTGGGCACACTGTTGGCTCATGGTCAACGTGCTGTTGACCCAGACCCCCCCTCAGTCCCTCCCAACACGGCTGCTCTCCAGCGTCTCACCCCCCAGGCTGGCTGTACAGCCAGGGCTGCCCCTGCCCAGGGGCAGGATCCAGCGCTTGCTTTTGTAAAAAAGCAGAGTATGACACGGAAGTGGACATTGCTACATCCCATTTCCCACCCTCAGTTTGTAAATATATTCATAAAGAAAACAGAACCACCTACAACTGCTTATGGAGATTAATTTTATGAACATTTTTCAGTTGTCAGCCTACTGGGCATCTTTGCCTGTGCATAGCCCCTCAGTGTGGGAAAACTACAGAAAAAGACACTTTTAAGAAGAATAAAGAGGTCAGATAGAGGAACCACCAGATGGGTTTTCCAAGTCTTGTAGAGTTTGATTTTGATCCATTTGTGTCTCGTTGAGTGATAGCTGCAGAGAACAGTCATATTCACAACACCACTGCACAGTCTGAAACAAAGCAGCATGTCAACCTCACTTACATCTGGGCTGCCAAGAGGGAAAGATTAAGTGCAATCTGATGACAGCATTGTTCTCCCCATTCTCATAAAACACAGAGTCTACCAGATTCTGCCTTCTGGTTCATCAGCTGTGAAACGCGTGGTTTCTCAAAACATCAGATCCCTGGCCACCACTCACAGGGTGTTAGATGGAGTGATGGGCATTGCTCAGACTCCAGGGTAACAGGAGCCATATGACCATCTGACCCGGTACAACACTAGCTTGGAAGTTGATTTAAAGGGAGGGAGGAAGGGAAGAGACTCCCAGTTGCGTAAATCCTTGCCCGATGAGTGCTGGTTGGTAAGGGGTAAGCATCTGCTCTTGTGAAGTAGGGATGGCCATGTGCTATGCAGCCCATCCATCTCACCCAAGTAGCAACCCATCAAATCCTGTAGACAAATAGAAACATGGCAGTAGGTTTATTGTTTGTGTGGAGAGGGGAAGGAGGGACTTCCCCCAGATGCTGCCCCACAACAGAGATCCAGATAATACCAACTGTGAGGAAAGACTGAACAGAGGTGGTTTGGGCTAAAGAGGAATGAGGTGGGGGAAAGGGGAAGAGAAGGCAAGAAAATGATAACCTTCGAGAACATGAAAAAATGCTTCAGAGCATACAAAACAACTCTGATGTCTAATGTCTGTGACGTTCAAGAGCTTAAACTGTAGGACAGTTAATCTTTCTCCTTAAATGTTAGGAGAAAGTCTGTCTTAGCATGAATAGTGTGCGCTGGAACCTGTCTTACGGAAAACTTTTGTCTGCTGGAAAGCTTTAAGGTCAGTTTAAATAAACTACTGTCAGGAAGAGCATAGATGTAATTGTTCCTGCCTTGGGACTGGATGGTTTTTCACGGTCTGCCAGGATGTTGGGAATCGCACTAGGAACCAGAATTAATCCCACCCTCTCAATCACGCAGGCATGACAATTAGCTGCTTTAGTTTCCAGTCACAATACTACAACAAATGAAGTCTGACAGCTCTGTTGCCTAAGGCCAGTTCATTGGTATATTATGGCCTTCAGTTGGGTTTGCCATCCCCTTTTATCCAGCTCTTGTTCTCGTTAGCTGATCAACAACATGCTTGTTCCTGCTTGGTTAGAAATTCTTTACAGCTATATGAATTAAACAGGGGGAAAAAAAAAAAGCATCAAACTCCAAATAAATATCCCTAAATATAGTCAGGGCCAGCTGGTTTTAATTAGAATTGTCTCAAGGCAGCCATGCCAAAAGCAATCTGAGCAGAGTCTTATGGCATGATCTGTTGATCATCCAACATCTTTCAGGGGTTTACTGTATCCCCTGCAGTGAAATCGTGCCTCCGTGCAACACAATGACAGTGCATTCCAGACATAGTTTTGTGCTGAGAGGCAGTGTTTTGGATGCAGTGGGAGCAATTGCTGTCATCTGATCCTAGGGCTCTGTTTTGCATCAAAGGCATCAGGTTTAAACCTAGGTGGACTCAATAACCAAGGTGACCTCCTGGGAAGGAGCCATCACTGTGGAGAGTCCCCCAGCATGTTGGCGAGGATTATGGGGGAGTGTGTGTGTGGGGTGGGGGTGTGAATCAATCTTGGGACACATCATGAGGGCCTTCAGGACTCTTCCATTTTCAGACCTCCCCAGTCATTGTGTAGACCACTGGGCCCAGGGTGTCAGTGCATGGTACCAATTATGCAGTCAGGTAGGCTGACAGCAGTTCAGGTTCCCCAGGAAGTTTTCATGTGGGTAGGATCCAGCTCTTCTTGTTGAACAGCCTTCCTGACCAGGGTAGCTCTTAATTGCATGGGCTATAAAAGCATGACAAGGCCCATGAGCTAGGAGGATTCTGCTACCTGTGTGTCTTCTCTGTCCCAGGAGAGACAAAGGGCATTAGGTGAGCCTAGAGTAGGGTTTTCTCACTAATCACTTGGAAAAGCAGAGGAGGAAGGAAAAGAGGAGCTGGAACCATCAAGTGGCCAGCCCACCAGGTATTAGAGCCTTAGACTTTGCTACTGGACATAGGAATATTTAGTCTCAGTGTCAACAAAGAAAGATGGTAGATGGGGAAATGGTCTGCCATACCCTCCACTGGTCCATTATCTCAGAAGATTATCTTAGCCAGCGCCATCTGCCTCAAGGTATTGATCTGCGTATTGATTTGATTCATCCTCAGAATTTCTCCCAACTTTAATTTGTTGTGGGTTTACTGGTGATTTCTCAGATGGGACAATCTGCTGAAGACAAAGGAGCTTTTCTCTGTAAAGCCCATCAAAGAAAGTAGGTATCTGTTATATTTAGGTCACATGGTTCTGCCTTTCTGAAAGGGATTTGAGATATCTCCATATTCAGGGCTGCAGTCTCATGTCAGATCACATTTTCTCATGGTCATAGAATCATAGAATGGTTTGGGTTGGAAGGGACCTCAAAGACCATCTAGTTCCAACCACCTGCCATGGGCAGGGACATCCCCCGCTAGACCAAGTTGCCCAAAGCCTCATTGTTCAGTCCTTCCTATACTGAAAAATTGTTCCTGCACACATCTCAGTTCTTACATTCCATCACACGAACAGCCAGAGAATATTGAGTACTAATAGAGAAATCATAGAATCAAAGAATATCCCAAGTTGGAAGGGACCCACAAGGACCACTGAGCCCAGCTCTCAGCTCCACACAGGACCAGCCCCATCAGAGCAGATGACTGAGAGCGTTGGCCAGACGCTGCTTGAACTCAGCCCAGCTCGGGGCAGTGACCACTGCCCTGGGGAGCCTGTTCCAGTGAAAAAGAGCACTGGATAGCCATCATACCCTGAGGACAGACCAGAAGTTCAGTTGTCAGTGGACTCTTCTAGACCTAGTTCTTCCAGATAAAAATGTTTGTGCATTCAGTTGTCTGTCTCTATTCACCAGCATCAAGTTTGATATTCCTGTAGCCTGCTAGCGCACAGGACAATGTTGACATTCATCATGTACTCCAGGCAAAGTCATTAAGATTTACTGATGAAGGCTTGGTTTTATATACAGCTGGTGTGGTTTCAGCCTCCACACAATGTCTGTTCTTCCCCGCCCTCAGAAGAAACCTCAAGCCCTTGCAGTCAGCAGAATCAGAGTAGGTGGGACAATCTTTAACCCACTTCAGCACGAAGAGAGATAACCTTGTGGTGAAAGGTAACACCCATATGAACTGCTCCAAAGCAAACTGTGAAGACATTTGACCTCAAAGGATATGTAACAAACAGCCGTCAGGGGATAGAAGGTGGAAGCAGGTAATAGCAAGAAATTTTTCAGACTTTGTGCTGGATGGTCAAGGAGAGATGAATCAGCTTCTGACTCCATCTGTCCTCTCTCCTTGCTCCCATAGAAGGTCCTGCAATGCTGCCCAATTTGTGACAGGAATTATCCAAAAGCCACTTTCACCCACTTTTGAATATCGTTTTGGCTCCTGTTACATAATGTAAAGGGCAGATCATTGACATACATCAATACAGAAGACAAAGTGGTCGTGTGTAATTAAAATGTGTTTATAAGACCTCATCTTTCCTCCAAAGAACAACAAAATCAATTTATTCTGTTTAGGTTTATTTCAAGCAGTACTTCCTGAGAGTTCATCCAACAGGAAACTCTTTGTTAGCATTACTTGACATATGGGAGAAAACTGGATGGGACCTGTCAAATAGCAAAGCTACTAGAGTCCCCTTTTGCTCCGTTAGGCCTGATCCTAATCTTATTTATAAATCTTCAGCCTAAAAAGGCTTCATTTTCCTGCCTATGCCAAAAAAAAAGCAAATGCAGAATTAACGAAATATTTGTAAAAATAACCCTTTTGCTGCCATTGCAGAATTGGTTGAAATGTAAAAAATCATCTTACCCATGTCTCCTCTGCCAAGACAGAACTGAGTCTACCTGTCATTCCCAGCAAGAATGTGCCTAGAATCTGCATGCATGGGAAATTCTTTGTCTTCTTAAACAATGCACAGAAGGTTTCCCTCCCCAAGCCATGACGAAAACTTTGGTGGATGGTTTTTTTTTGTTTATTTTTGTACAGATGCCTAAATTCATTCATTTCTGTTGCAATTTAATGCTCTATTTGGTCTATCTGGATTGGACACTGAGAACTTGAAAATAACTTTTAACCCTTTCTTCACGAAGTTATTTTTACACTGCAGATTTTCTTCATTTTTCTTGGGAATGTTCGACGACTTCAAGTTTATACACCACTGAGCCACATGGAGAATTACTTCCATTTGTGCGTTACTGTAACACTACAAAATATTAATATTATTAATAATATTTTTTTTCATCTACAGATTCGGTTAATACTAGTTTGAACTTGAAAGAAAAATGCAAGTGAGGAAATTACTGTATTTGCATGAGCTTCAAGCATTGCTATGTAAACCACAATTCCTGTGCTCAAATCACCATGCCTGGCATTTGAAATAAATTGATGAGGTCTGTCACAGGTAACTCATTAAGCTGAGATAATCAGGCCACTTACAATTGTCCGATCTGATGTCAGAATTGCACTTATCAATTTCATGGTGAATGTCCCCAAAGCGAAGGGAGACAGGAGTGAAGTAAAATAAAAGGAATTTATGCCAACAGCATAGTGTTACCCTCTGGTTCCTCCTGCAGCTCTGCCCCATGCAGCGCAAATCTCAGTTGGGTGCTGAATGCTGTTTTTCCAAATGCAGCGGTAACAGGAAAACTCTTTGTCTGGTGCATATGGGCAGAGTCAGAAATGGATGTTTGCCGTGTAGCCAGAGAAGCAAATTTTGCCCATCAGTTTATGCATGTGTTTCATAAACAAAAAGGAAGTCTATATTAGGGTGCGGGGGGAGATGCTATAAAGTTTTTATTGCAACTTGGTTTTGTAAGTCTTGTCTAGCAAATCCATGTGGTTTCCCTCAAATTTTCAGTAATAAACATTTAACAGCATGTTCCACCATCCCACTTATATAGGAGATTTTGTTGGGTGAGTGAAAGAAATTGCTCAGAAGGAACAAGGATTGCTGTGTTGCAGTGTGACAACAACACACTGCAGAGAGCTCGAGAGCCTCAGGCTTGTTGCCTCTGTGAGGTGACCTGTAGATGTGGCATCTCTGCCCTGGACTGGGAGATATCCTGGTTTTTTAAATAAAGCAGTAGGTACCTCTCATCAAAAATGTGGTCCTACCTTCTGTCAAACCATGGGCAAAACTTATTTCCTGTGAGTATAAACCCACCGACCTGAGGTTTAGTGGTTAAAAAGAAAATCCAGAAAAATAATGTGTTTTGACCTCCTGAGGTCAAGCAAAATCTTGAAAGAAGCAGGAAGACCTTTCAGGGGTCATCACTGTCTTCTGCAAGACCTACAAGACAAAATTTCACTTTACTGTTCAACCGTGACTGCCATCCCATGGAATACGGTTTCCTCTACTGTGTACCCACTCTTGCTTGAAGAGGTAAAAAAGACATCACAGATTAATCAGGCACCATGGAAACCATCTTATGTCAATAAGGCAAAACCTTTCCTGTCCAGCATGATGGGAGTTGTGTGGGAAATGTTGAACCAAAGCAGTGGACTGGACAGTTCAAAGAACAAAGGAGCCTTTCTGTACATACCCTGGTGGACAGACTCAAAGAACTTCACGTGGTACCACTGCACTGGACGTGAGGACAAAATTATCAGCCGACGGCAGGCCATGTGTTGTCTAGAAAACACAACTGGTTCTTTCTATGAGGAAAGAAAAAAAAAAGAGAGTATGGAATAGGTTAGTCACATCTGGAACAAGGACATGAAAGGTGAGATCTGTAGCAACTATGTTCAGCTACCTAAACATATGGAGTAGGAATTCCTCTCACCTGCTGCTGGTTGTGTACCCCAGATGTCTGAGAAAGAAATAGAAGAGAAATAGGAACTTTGAGGTCACAATGGACCTGGTCTGTAGAAGAGACAGAAGTTAGGATGGGATGTGCTGTTCCCTGAAAAATATCCAGGACAGAAATAGGGACTTTGTGGGTACAGTGTTTTTGGACTGTAGAAGAGACAGATTTCAGCATGGAATGGATTGCTCTCTAAAAATGCCCATTTCTCTACAATGACCGGAGGAGGCTCTGAGTGACTAAATCCAGTGTAGACAGCTACTTTCTAGTTGTCTAACACAAATTAAGAACCCCATCATGTCCAGTAATGACTGATCTGGACTCTTTTTAGCAATGAAAACAGATATGTACCTCCAGAGGGCGATTCATCCCACTTGAAGAAAATAAGAATGTAAAAGAAACTGCAATGGGCCAGACCTCTGGTCCATCTAACACAGTCTTTCTTGGAAATTGGTCAACGGTAAATGCCTAGGAAGAACATAAGATTAAAAGAAATATACATCCTCAAAACACATTCCAGAAATTTCTGCCTCAGAGACTTTCTGAACTGGAGCTGGTATCTTTATACAGCAAACTTCAGGGGTTTTATCTGCCGCTAACTTGTTCATATTTTGAATCCATGTAAACATTTATTTTCAGTGAACATGTGTTGACTCAAGTGTCTAACCTGGGTGATTTGCTCCCTGAGAGTGCTCTGCCTCTCTAAGCAGCCTCGACAACTTGCATAAAGTAAATAATTTTCAAGTGAGATGAATCCTACCCCCAGCAATCAGGAAAATAGCAGGTATAATGACATTTTGCAGCTGGCTGCATTCATTTATCCATCTTGTAGCATCTTCCAGAGACTTCCAGTGCCTTGAATACTAGACACGCTGTGACAAAGTCCCTCAGGTTGGTAAATATCACATCCAAAATATCGCATTCCCAGGAAAGAAATGCCAGGTCCTTGGCACTGAGAACCTGGTACCAAAGTCTGCAAAGGAAAGGAAAAATATTAGGAGGCAGCATAGTCCATAGGGATACAGGGTCAGTAGACATGGAATCATAGAATCACAGACTCTCCCTAGCTGGAAGGGACCCATAAGGACCATCAGTCCACCTCCTGGCCTCACACAGGTCCAGCCCAATCAGAGCAGATGGCTGAGAGCATTGCCCAGAGGTGGCTTCCTCTGGGAAGTAAGATAGAAATATGTGCAGAATTTTTTTTTTTGTGAGAGCCTGTTGATCTGGATAAGCAGGTCTCTTAGAACAGTGATTGATCAATACCCCAAATCATCAGATGGCTTGGCTCACTGCGATTGTCTTTGCATTATGGGTTTAAAATGGAGTGGTACCTTTTAGAGATACCTATTTTTCTTCATTTATGAATAAGGGAGCTGAGCAATTATAAATACTTTCTACAAGCTCCAACACACAGGGAATGTGTTTGCAGACCAGAAAATCTGGGGGATATTGAAAGTCTGATCTCTCCTCTCTGCAAACACTCAGTGTTCGGGGGTGTTGTTTAATTTGTTCTGCTTTCCGCTGTTAACAGCAGCATGTGAAATGTCCCCGGGCTATTATTACATCACATGTTTTACTTAAAGAAAATCATCCTTTCAGCTTGTGCTTGTCAGCTCAAACAATCCAAAGCACCCAGAAACGCACGTGTTAGCACACTGAAGATTTTCAGATGTGCTAGGCGTATTGCACACCCAAGAGAAAATTATCACGCTTGCACGCTCACCGTACGTTTGCTCCGATAACCGAGGCATGCTTACAAAACACGCCTCCACCAGGATTCCTCTTTTCCATACCAAGAAAGTACTTAGCATAGTGCAAATTCCCCAGAATCCAATGGGAGGAAATCCTAGAAAATGAAAAACGCTGAGGTGAGATGCAAACCCAGCTAGCCAACGCAATTTCATCAGTGTAATACCCCAGCTATTACCTCATTAAAAGAGAGTAGAAAAATAAACTTTAACAGTATTTATCTCAAGGTAATTTTTCCAGCATGTTTCCTGCTTTCTTATACTTCAATGTTTTCTGTAGTAGTTTTTGGAAATGAGTCTCTGATGGGAGCTACTGTAATCTAGCGAGTGTTTATTTAAAAAGCAGTTAGTTTTTATAAGGCACGTTATTCCCATTGCAGGCAGCATCGGTTGCGCTCAGAGAAACTCATAAGCCCCTTTCAACAGAGTAGGGACGTTCTGCAGCATAAAAGCGGATGGTGGAAAACCCCGGGCAACTCTAGCAGGACTGGCACTGCCATGAAGCACAAACCTCTCAGTCCTGGTGTAAAACCAGGCAGACGCAGCAGTGACTGAATCTGCTGGATTATCCATCTCCCAGAGGACAGCAGCAACAGATGTTGGTTCATACACACACAGGTACACAAAGTTGTCAGTGGCATCAATGATTCTGCTTATGGATACCATCTTTTATCTTGCAAGATTATTTGGACACCATTGATTTTTTTTGTCCTGATAAAGGTCTCCAAGTCTTGGGGTGTTTCCGGCTGTAATTGGGGCTGTACAAACTCAGAAGTTCTTTATTTAAGGCAAATCGCAATGCAGGAGTCAATAAATGAACGGGGAAAGATTGCTGGAAAGGTTGACAAAAATTGCTGGACTTTATTGTATCATCAATTTAGCACCTCGCTCAGAAGCTGTGATGTGAATCAGAGCATCATGAGGAGTTTAGGAGGCATCTGATCTGCGGTTAGGATGCACAGATGTGCCTATGTCGATAATTCTGTTATAATGAATGTTTGAGGGAAATTAATATTCATCCTGGAATGAATGAGCAGGGAAATCTTCAACTCCATTAGATTGCTCAGAGCCCCATGCAACGAGACCTTGAATGTTTCCAGGGACAGGGCATCTACCACCTCTCTGGGCAACCTGTGCCAAGGTCTCACCACCCTCAGCCGAAAAAATTTCTTCCTTATATCTAGTCTGAATCTACCCACTCTTAATTAAAAAAAACATTACCTCTTGCTCCTTTCCCTCTTTTTCCACCACTCATCCTGGGTTGCATTCACTCCCTGCAGCTCCAGAGTTAAGTTTTTATGAACTTCCCCTCCCTGGCTACTTCACCCATTCACCTCTCATTGGTCTGGACTCATCTTCACTGGGTTACTTCATCCCTTGCCTACTTGCTCCTGCCTCCCAGCCACAGGTTATGCAAAGTTATGAAGGCCAAGAATCAGCCAGCCTGACTCTTAAAATGGCACGTCAGCTGTGAACGCTTAAAAATACTCTACTGATGGCAACTGGAACCTCTTGACTGCATACTCAGCTTGTGATAAATGTAATTAGCTAGTCTGGGAGTGTAGGAGGGAGAAGCCAGCAGGAAAAAGAAACAAAGAGATGTAAAGAATATAACGAACTGTTTACAAGGGAATGCTGGCTTCGTGTCCTTTATCGCAGGCTGCTGAATAGCTGACACCACCACGCAGATCATGTGGTGAGGCTCTGCTCCTGCTGCTATTCACAAAACTGCGTGGCCGTCTGGGATTAGCGACTCCTTAATTCAGTCAGAGGTTTCAATAAACAAAGTTCAGTGGAGTCTGAGGTCAAGCAGAGGAGCAGATGACTGTTCACTAAGACTGGATTCTGATAAACAACAAACCTGGGGAAAAGCCCCTGGTGTGGGAAACCAACCTGCAAAGAAGGAGGAACCAGCCCCTGCTTTCACCCTGTCCTCTCTTCCTTGGATCCTTCAGTCACCCATGTACTCAGATCCCTGCGCTTTGGGTTAGCAGGGTCAGATGGCACCCCTTCCCTGTAGGAATGTCACCTTGTTCAGGATGCCATTTAGACATTTAAAGGAAAGCCTAAAAGGAATCAGTGGGACGGAGGAGAAGGGTGAGGATGGAAACAGAGCTTAAAAGGTATGGAAATTAGGGTGGTAAAAAAATATTTCTCAAGCTCTGAGAGCTCACGTTAATTTGCAAGTTGACTGCACTGTTCATGAGGGAGTGTGGAGAGAGGGGAGACTTTTACATTTCTTTAAGTCTACGCAGAATTCATTACAGGTGGATGAAGAAGAATTTTTTTTATCCATGAAGAAGAGACAACAGCAGTTTTAATTAAAAATTGGAGGGTTTTTACATTGTCAGGGTGAAAGAGCGTAGATAATATTGAAATAAGAATTCATGTTGCCATAAGAGCAGGGAGAAAGTGAGAAAGCTTTGTTTATTGATCACTCTTCCATCTCATGATATAAACTTCTCAGAACTGGAATTGTCCCAGGAGTAAGACAATCTAAGAACTTCATGATCCTCACTCTTAAACATAATGGAGTGCCTAGTTTGTATTGATATAAGTGGGAGCCAAGGAGTAAAACACCTTAAAATTTCGAGTGCTATCTGATAAGGCTGTATTTATGGTGAGATCACTGTGTTTGTCCTACTGCCACTTTAGGGATCCTTCTCACTCCATGAGGCACCAAATATTTCCATATGATGAGACACATCTAAGACCCGAATCCCAAATAGTGATGCCTGAGAACTTTCTTGACTGGCTACAAAGTCTTGATATGGAAAGTTCAGAGAATCTTCACAGCGCAGTACCAGCATCTACCCAGTCTTTGGTTCATCCTTGCCTTAGAGATATTTACAAGGGACAGTGAGAGATCAGAGATTCTCTTTTCCAGTGTCAGTGCTGGCCCAGTGATACACTTTAAAGCATAGAATTGCAAAAGAATCATAGAATAGTACATGGGTGGATTTCTGGGCTGCCAGCGCACGCTGCCGGCTCATGTCCAATTTATCATTCACCAACACCCCCAAATCCTTCTTGGTGGAGCTGCTCTCAATCCCTTCATTCCCCCAGCCTGCACTGATACAGGGGTTGCCCCAACCTGGGTGCAAGACCTTGCAAAACAAAACAGATGCTTGCTAATTCACTGTCATTAACAACGTACACATTGCAGTTTAATTAGATACTGGTGAAATTCCCAGTTGAAGTTGTTATTTTCAGACCCACTCCAACAGATGTCAACCAAGTGTTCTCGCATAACTTCAATTCCTCAGCTTCTTTGGATTTTAATCAATGAATTTCTTTTCTGCTGATATGTGGACAGAGGAGGGAGTTTTCTTTGCTCCGTCATTCCTTTGGCAGATTTAGTGTGAAAAGAGTTGGATATTTTTTTAGTTTTCTGGCTGGGAATGAGGGTGGGAAATGAGACTGGTGCTTTAGCCTTTAATGTGATGAAACAAACTCCTTTTCTAGATCATTAGGTGATTTGAATCCAGTGCTAAGAAACTTTCTGCCATATTGACTTCATTCCTGCCTTTGCCTGTTCTTAACAGAAGTCTGAACTTTCAGATCCTACATTATAATTATGAATCATCTTAGGAAATTTTGCTTATCTACATTATCCATCACGCAAAATTTGTCTAGGCTAATCCCTCAAATAGCTGAGATTCCAGCTGTCTAACATTTTGGTGGCTAAATTTAGATGAGATAAATACTGTCCTATGTGTCTCAACAGCTGTAAAGCAATAAATATAGCAGAGGATGTACTTTCTAGTGACAGATAGAAAACCTTTTACATCCAGTTTCCCCTGCCACACCACTGAGTTTTTGTATGAGATTGGTCTGAATGCACTCCTTTACTTTTTTTTTTTTAATGTCAAAGGATGATTACGTTGTATTTGGCCAAACAGTTCACTGAGATCATCTTAATGGAAGTGAAATATTTTTAACTGTTAAAAAAAATCTACAAAACTACTGAACCTGCTTTCCCTACCGTTGTGAATGCGACATTCTGACAGATCAGATCTTGATTTTAGTTTTTTTTAATCATTTACTATTCCCTACTTTTGCTCCTCTCTGTAATATAAAGATTATAGGATTAAGGTTAACGTTGCAGGGGAAAAAAAGGTGTTTATTTTGTTATACAGAAAAATCAGTGAGCAACGGATCCAGAAGAGATAAAAATTAAAGTACTGGCAAAGTATGATACTGAAGTTATGCTGCTGGAAAACTCAATCGATCCCTTGATGTGTGCAGCACAGTGAAGAGAGATAAGTATTGATGACTTCAAATCCAACTGATCAAAACCCAAATTAACATTAGCAAATACGTTCTTTGCCCCAAATGAAAACCAGATTTTGAAGTTTTCCACAAACGGGGAAAGTGTCTTACTGTCACACTTTAACACAGAGAGAAGAAACTTGGATCCAGAAAAGATGTTTTAGTGAGTGCTGAGAAGCAGCTCTCCTTGTTCATTTTTTTTTTAAAAACCAAATCCTGCATTTCAACCAGCAATAGTGAGATAGTATTAATGACATGTCACGAAATATTTCAAAATTAAAGGAAAAATTAGGGAGTTCTACACAAAGTTTCAAACCTTTGTTTCTCCTGTAATAGCTTAACGAAAGGGAAGTTTCTGTGAAATATTTCATCTAAATCAAAACTAGGGCTTCTCTGTGGAAAGATTTGCTCCCAGGGCCATCCTCCAGAAGAAGAATTAGTTGTGAGAGCTAATAAAGCATCTCATGAACATACTCCAAGTTTCTGGAATATGAGGCATTTTCAGAGATTATTTGAGAGTATAAATATCTATATTTTCAGTATCCTGGCTAGGCTTAGAAACAGATCTCTTCATGTAGATCATCACTTGATAAAAAGAGAAAAAAACAAAGCTCTCATCAGATTTTTCATGTGAAGGTAAGGACTTCACCATCAGAAATGCGCTCAGATGTCCTGTCACTCTCCTTCACAGAAAGCCCCTTATTTCTCCTTATTTCTGGGGGAACCAACAGATTTCAACGCATTTCCATCTTTGTTTTTTCTCCTCTGATCACCTTCCCACCCATGAAAAGATTCTAAAAACTTGACTTCTGAGGGTTCAACTAAAATTCACAATTTAATAAAAAAAATGATGGGGGAGGTAGGTATAAAGGAGAGGAGGATAATTGAGCAGGGATCTTCTGCTCCATGCTCTGTACTGCTTTGTGTCACTAAAAGGAGTGCAAGTCCTCTGCTGAGCCTGGGCTTGACTAACTCAAATACAGAAATCAGCCGAGGTGAATCCCACCCCAAAACCAATCCATCAGCCTTGGTTGAATGTAAGTTGGCAGCAGCTCTGGCAATATTTCATCTGCATTAGCTGCTAATATCAACATTAGCTCAGCATTCAATCATAGGAAGTCAAACAAATCTCAGAGCCTGATAGAAATATATACAGTGGGCACAAAGATAGACTCCGGTTTTACTTCCATGTAAATCTGCTTCCTTTCTTGAGGCTGTTTCTGATTTACTAGGAGGTATGTGTGTGCAGGATGCGACCCAAGGAACACATCTGCACGATGACAATTTTCATACCAAAGATATGTTTGGTGCATTACAAATAAAACAGTAATCCCCTCAATGATCTAGTTCAGACAAGAGCCAAACAGATCAGACGCAAGTATAAATAGCAACCCACAGGCTTGCTTTTCCATAGCTGCCAATTTATTATTGCAAGTCTCTCTTTTATTTCCCCAACAGCTCCGGCTTCTGGATTCCTGCAACTACTTAAAAATATCGTGCTTCATTTAAAAAAACAGGGGGGGAAAGAAGTTAGCTATTTCTTATTCCACGGTTGTGGGAAAACCCTGGAAATGTGGTGTTTTAGCCGAAGACTCCGTCAGCAGAAGGTGAATATAGGTAAACCTCGTTAGGGATGTGAGCCAGGGCTATTTGAAGACTAGTAACCTCAAATACCACGGGAGTGGAACGTTTGTGGGTTTCATGTAAAAAAGTCTGAGCCAAAAAAATGCAAATAATGTATACATGTACAAAACTTCAGACAAAGATTCACCAAATCTTTAAATGCAAATCGATATTTAATAAGCCAGGGATGTGAGCTGGTAGAGATCTCAGAATAAAATCCAGACAGTTTCCCATGGCCGAACCTACATCCACGTTGTAACCTTCATATTTCTTGGTTGCCTGGAGTGAGGTTTGACTTTATTCCCATCTCTAAATGCACTGGATCTGGATATTCTCCTGTCTAAGCTCTGATATATATGTGTGTGTATGTGTGTATATATATTTTTTTTCCTTTTTTTTCAGACTACTCTCAGTGAATTTGCTCTGCCTTTGGGTAGGAAGAAAATAGCTTCCAACACAAAGACAAGTTTCCTAGCAACAATCTGGTTTAAAACAACATCTTAAAGCATCAGTATTTTGGCAGAAGACTTTGCCGGCTTCTCCGCCTCCTGTAGGCATGCCTGTGCGTGGGGATGGAGCAGGGGTTGCAGGGGGTGATGCCAGCTTCCCTGAGCTGTTCAGCAAAGCCAGCCAGGGCAGAACTGACAGCAGAGATAAGCAGTCACACACAGTTTAGTCTTGACTCCAAATTTGCCTGCATACTGGCCAACTTTACCAGTTTAATACAACCTTGACCAGCGTCGGGGAGGAAGGTGTAAGTTCTGGCAGGTAACAGCAGATCAAGCAGCACTGGTCTGTTCAGCATCTGTCCTTTTTCCTTAGTCACTATCCAGGTGTTAACCCAAATGTAGGTGTAGGGGTTGCAACGGGGAGGGACGAACATGAAGATGTGGATAACAGGTATCAGCATACTGCAGACTCGAGGGAGTGTGCAGGGAGATGTATGGGAAGATAAGCCTGGGTGATGTAGAAGAAGTATTTTGAGAAGTGAAGGGCATGGAGAGGGCACAGTGGTGACGCTGTAGGAGGGTCAGCAGGGAGCTGAGGATGTCCTTTCAGTACTTAGCACTTCGAAACTGTAAGAAAGGTGGGGACGGACTTTTTAGTAGCACCCATTGCAATAGAACAAGGAGTAATGGCTTGAAACTGAAAGAGGGTGTGTGTATGTGTGTATAAAGGAAGAAATTTTTCACACTGGAGGTGGTGAAACATTGGCATAGGTTTCCCAGAGAGGTGGTAGATGCCCCATCACTGGAAACAATCAAGGCCAGGGTGAACAGGGCTCTAAGCCAACCTAGTCTAGTGGAGGGTGTCCCAGCCCATGGCAGGGGTTTGGACTAGATGACCTTTGAAGGTCTCTTTAAACCCAAACTATTCTGTGATTCTATAATTCTATGATTCGGTATCATTCGGAGCTGTTTGGGAGGTGGTGTCCATAAGTTCCTCTTTGTTAACCTGGTGCTTCCAGGGTGATTCATTCAAGTTTCACAAAATGTCCTGTCCCTTTACAGCTTCTGCACCTTAGCTCACCACTTGTGCCCAGGCAAGGATGTGGTTTGGAGGCAGGCCCTGCTCCTGGGAGCTTGGTGTAGATGGAGAGACCAACACCAGATGGAGTCAGGCTAAAAATAAAGCCAAAAGCCAAGAGAAGGGAAAAACCCAAGTGCTTCTGAAAAGTCTCAAGCTCCTGCGTAGTGCACCCCAGGAGCCAGCCAGCTCTGCTTGGCCAGAATCTCTCCACCCACCCGCTCTGGGCTCCTTTCCCAACCTGTCTTGGCGACTCTAACAAGAACCAGTTATGAAAGCACAGATCTGGAATCAGTTCTTTCATTTTCATTAAATGCTAAAAAGTACAATAGAGGGATTTTCTTAATGAACAATAGCATGAGGTACGGAGGGCTGTAGACATAGGAGAGGAGAAAAGAAGGAGGTCTTGTCACTTTGGGGTCTAAAAAGGATGTCTTGCTCCTCGAATGTCCCAAACCACTGTTCCCTTTTCAGCAGTTTCCAGTAGCCCAGCTGGTCTGACGCCTACCCTGCAAGGTTAACACAAATAATACATGAATGACCTTTCATGAGAATTCTACAGCCTGTGCACGAAACCACCATTGTCATTGAGAACTTCCCCGCTAACACCAATGAACTTTGGACCAGGGCCATGAAAAAAGCAGGACACATTAAAAATAAATAAACGGGTAAAAAAAAGACTGGAGACAGATGTGGGTCACTGCATGAGGATATTCGCTTTGGGACAATGTTGCTCAGCCTCTGGTTCAGTTCTGTGCTTCTGAGTACACAACAGCTCTACCGAAAGTAAATTTTCCAAACATGAATGAAATCTATCCTTGGCATGTGGACATATGGACTTTCCAACACTCATGAGGTCACTAGACTCTGAATCAACCTGACATGGGTAGCAGACAGACTTGGTTGATATCGTTTCCTACACAAGATTATCAGCTCTTTGCTCTTCTTGCCATCAGGGCAGGAGGTAACAGGTCTTCTTGCGGTGGCGCAATTTTGGTCCTACGGAGATGGGCATCATGGACTTCATCTCCTTAAAATTCCTGGTAAGCCCATGTCTAAAAATGGAAAGAAACAAGTCAGTTTCTTCTAAACTTCTAAAAAAGTGACTCTTTCTACTGCATTTTATCTTTTTTTTTTCCCAGTGTCACTTTAAAAAAAAAAAAAGTCCAGACATTGGTTTTCACTGTACAGATCTCTTGTAACAATGTTCTTCACACCATCAGGAGATGGAGATGTGAAATCCAACCACAGTTAGGGAGGGGTTTTGGAAGGAAGGGTGGTCTTTCACTCAAGCTATTTTCTGCTTGCTTTACAACTGTGCCCTAGACAACAGGGGCTTTTACAATAAATATTTATTCTATTAGCACTATTATAAATCTAAACAATGAATAAGTAGTCAACATTCCTTGGGTATTTAATAGAGCACCATATATCAATGGAAGTTCACGCGGATTTCACAAACCCTTTTCTGCAAACAAATGGGCAAATGAAAACATTTTCATGTGCTTACAGTTTTCAGGCAGAGAAAGACAATGCCTGTGTATGAGAAGAAAGGAGGTTTAGTACTTCTCAAATGACTATTCACCATTCTCTTTCTTTAGGAACAGCTAGAAGTTCTGGTAAAATGCTCCCTGAAGCTGTACTGAGAAGTGAGGACATAATTTGTCTGTGGAGGATGCACTCATTTTGACCAAAATCTAATCAGTTTCCTGAGAGTAGTATCTCTACCAAGGAAGACACTTTTAAAAGAATAGAAATAATTTTCATGCTTATGTCAAATGCAGATGATCACTTAAGCTGGAAAGAAAAAGGATAAAAATATGTTTTAAAGGATCAAAAATAATAAAGTATTAGCAAAAGGCAAATCAATGCGTTTGTCTTTTCAAATTTTGTGTAAAAGGTTCTGATGGTTAACGGCAACATGCCTTCTTTCTCCTTCAAATATGAAGTTGAACAGAAGTGTTAATGATCTTGAATGGTTAATGAGATCTCGTTTCTCATTTATCTCATCTTTTTCCAGTATTTTTTTTTTCCCTAGGTTGTCTTTGCCAAAAACCTCTAAAACCAAAATTTTAATTCAGGTGAAGCCAAATTTAATCCCTTTTTCCCGCCATCCCCATTTTTCTATTTCACCCACCAAGACAAAGAAAACTTATTCCCCCTGCTCTCCTCTTGACCTCAATTACAGTTGGCAGATATCCTGGAGCGTGAGGGTTTACATCCCATCCAAAAGCTTTAAGATTTCAGTATTTACTACTATGATTTGGGAATCTTCTTGCCATCTGTATAAACATCTCATCCCTTTGGATAGCCTTTTTTCATTATAAATGATTGGAGTGGGCTTACTGCCAGGTAAATAATATAAATAGAGAGGAACTCTCTTTAAGCAACGTAGCATTGCTGCAAGGCAGAGACCATTATTTAATGAATGGGCTCAGCAACCACCGCGGAAAATGACTGAACTACGGTACAGAGTTCTGCGCATCTGAGCGTACACACGTGTGCGCTGTGTTCGCTGCGACAATGATGGATGGGTGGATAATTACATCTACGGAGAGGTTTCTTTCATGGGAGCAAGGGGATATTGCAGAAATAGGTTCCCATTCTGACTGAAGCCTGGTGTTTCAAAGATGTGCCCAGCTGCACAATTAAAAGTGAATTAAGGACCTGAAATGGAGAAAAATAGCCTTCATTTCCTCCCAGACAGCTTCACCTCAGGGATCTGGTTCACTTTTTTGGGAGAAACTCATGTAGTAGGATAAGGTATAATGTCTTGGGAGTGAGTTTCTCTCTCTCCCAGCTCAAAATTTGACTCTCTCAAAAATTGATCTGCAGATTCCAACTGTGAACCCTTCCCAACAAGACTGAAGCATTTGATGAAACAAAAGACAGATATTCCTGGCAGAGAGCAAGGTCCTCACTGTTAAGTCTGAAGGGTGTTAGGGTGGATCTGATGAGAGAGTAAAGGAGAGCCAACACAACTTGGTGTAGAGAGAACCAGGTTCTGAGGTCCTGCCCATCTGGGAAGCATCCCTGCTCCAGAAGGTGGGTATCACAGTCTTAGCACAGCGTTGGGTTCATCATGTCTGCAGGCCAGCATAACGTAACTCACCTATAATGCTGAGCTCCTGTCCATCCTTAGATCACTGCAACAACCTAAGATCTTGTGCTTAGATGGCTAAAGCATTAAGGAGAAGCTGCAAGAAGAGTCTCACACAGCACTCCCCAGGGAAAGACACCTCAGAGTTTAATGAGTGCCAAGGATGCCAAGGTGTCTGTGGCCATGCAGGCAACAGTGGCTGTCATCGCTTCCTCTGGTATGATGCATGAGCTGTGCTGCGGGATTGAAGGGGGTACAAAGAAGAATAACTCCTCAGCTGCCTCCATAAATCCATGCCTGATTGCAACATTTTACTACTAGGAATTGAAGTATTTTTTTCTGATTCTGGTTTATGGGATGGTAGCATAATCAGAGGCTGACTGTGTATCCATACCATCTGCTGGTAAATTCTGGTCACCACCAGTTAATTTGGAACACTATTAATTTCTGGCAAAGCATAGACTGTCGTTTAAAAGCTCTTCCCAGTGCCGAGGAGAGGACATTAGTTTTGCTTTTAGTTATTTCTGGCTTTGGTCCAGGTGTCCATGAAGTGTGTCTTAAGCTTTTTGCTGCAGACCTGTATCCTTTCTGCTCCTCCAACCCAGCAAAAAGGCAGGTGGACCAGTTTCAACCATCCAGAAAGTCGCTCCAGCCAGGTTGTGCTCTGCTCCCAGCAAGGACATGGAGATTTGGCTGAGTCTGGGAGATCCTGTGGCTCAG
This sequence comes from Psophia crepitans, assembly GCA_013399095.1. Taxonomy (NCBI): domain Eukaryota; kingdom Metazoa; phylum Chordata; class Aves; order Gruiformes; family Psophiidae; genus Psophia; species Psophia crepitans. Next base: position 76,037 of record VWZZ01005847.1, on the reverse strand, counting down.
GAATTCAATTGGATCCCAGCAGATCTGGACTTAGTTCTTGCCTGTGCAGCTGACCTTGGAGAAGTTACTAAGATTGTAGTGAGTCATACTGTTTTGGGGGGCAGAAGGGGGTAGCCTGAACACAGAATGCGCCTGTTGCCACATGTGAGGACCTTACTCTGCCAGCATAAACCTGCCTAACCCAGTTGTGTCAAAATATTCTGAGTTCATTTAAACATTTTGATTAGCTGGCTTCCCTCATCCAGGCTAGGAAAGGCTAACGTGCAGCTGCACCAGCAGATTTGAGGAGGGTGAAACTTAAACGGGAAAGGAACCACTCTACCCATCTGCACACATGCGGGATCTGTTCATGATTCAAAGACAGACCAAACAAGACGTTTCCTATTAATTAATAAATACATATAAAAACACAGCTATGTGCACATAGATAGTAAGGATAATATATTTATGTTTATTTATGGTTTATTATCCTTATAAGAGGAAATGCTTATAGGTCTGTTTCTTCCTTCATGACGATTAATGGACATAATGATAAGCAAGTCAGAGATTTTTAAACTAGGCATAGCAGCACTGCAATGACAGGTGGAGGCACTCAACAAGTTTTCATAAGGAAAATCCCTTGCTGAGGTCCTCAGGCAAGAGACTGGTGACTCACGAGCCCCATTCCATTCCAGCACACCGGCTGTAAAGAGCTAGCTCAGAAAGCTGCCAAGGAGCAGATGGAGAGTGGCTCCAGAGGTGTTACTGCACACCATTCATGAAAACAACAGTGGGAAACCGCTGCACCAGCACCAACAGATACTGAACTCAGTACCAGAGATGCTTTTAACCATAGAATCCTGGAACGGTTTGGGTTGGAAGGGGGCTCCCAGCCCATCTAGCTCCCACCCCCTGCCATGGGCAGGGACACCCCC
>VWZZ01005847.1:38192-75042 GCA_013399095.1 Psophia crepitans | reverse complement strand
AGGGGCTCCAAGGGCTCCCCGCAGCCTTCTCTGCTCCAGGCTGGACAAGCCCAGCTCCCTCAGCCTGGCTCCAGAGCAGAGGGGCTCCAGCCCTCGCAGCATCTCCGGGGCCTCCTCTGGCCTCGCTCCAGCAGCTCCATGGCCTCCTTGTGCTGGGGCCCCCCGAGCTGGAGGCAGCACTGCAGGGGGGTCTCAGCAGAGCGGGGCAGAGGGGCAGAATCCCCTCCCTGGCCCTGCTGGTCCCGCTGCTGGGGATGCAGCCCAGGACACGGGGGGCTTTCTGGGCTGCCAGCGCACACTGCCGGCTCATGTTGAGCTTCTCATCCACCAGCATATCTGGCACTGTAAATGTACTGTAAAGGAAATCTGCCACTGTTTTGTTTCAAAAAAAAAAGTCTGCCCAGCTTTCTGCTGTCCATGTGCAGGATGAAGGTGTCTATACACTAAAGCATGTGAGGAAGCACATACATATGGCAGCTGAAAACCTTGCTCTCTCATAGATCTCCTTGGAGTCCTGAGGAGAGCACACGCGGTGGCATGGCCTCTCTCCCTCTCCAGTCCCTCAAGCACCGGACAAGCAGATGGCAAAGCAGGCCGCGCAGCTGCAGCTGCCCCTTCGCTCCTAAGGAAGAGAAATTCTACAAACTGGCAGAGTGCAGACTTGCAATGCGCTGGGGCAGGAATCGAATGAGTGAGTGTGAAAGAGTTAGAAACAGCCAGGATCAAAATTGTGCAGGGCATGATTTTGTAGTGTGAAATGCCTGCCAGCCTGCCTGCCTGGATCCCAACCTGAGGCGGGGAATTAGACCCTCTGCTCTACCAAATTCAGCCAGGAAAGAAGAAAGAGAAAATATTGACTTTCAAAGTGGTGCCAAGAAATGGACTAAGCTCCATCTCTTAATGGAGAAATCTGGTCTGAGCCTTCTGGTCCTTTCATATCCTTACAGAGTACAGTTAGGCAAAGCAGTATACATAACTCTTTGGCTGCAAATGTTATTTTCAAGCCACGCTAGAGCCAATTTCTTCCTCCTCTCTCTCTCTCTCTCTTTCTCTTTTAAAATAAAACAACAATCCATATAATAATAATAAAGAAAAGATTTATCCTAAGTTAAATGACTGGGTTTGGGAGATCAAGTTGCAGGACCAGAATCCATAACTCTGAGGGATTTACAGTGCCTTTTGTGGTGATAAAGGCAAAATTCTTCACAGCCTTTCCCTTAATGTAAAAAGCCTGCCTTCTGCTCCTCGGCCAAGTCTCTTGCCACCAAGAGACTGTGCTTTTGTTGGAAGGGCTGAGCACAAACGATGGCAAAGAGCCTGAAGGACAGGACTTCAAAGTAGTCTGTGGCTGCCCCCATCACGGCAGTGGTGGGAGGAGGAAGAAAGCCTCTTCCATTTGTAGTGCGTGTTTCTCCCTTTCCCTCATTCAGGAACCACAGTGCCTTTCCTCCATTAGCTCCCCCCGGGGTTGCACAGAAGCTAGACTTGCCACTAATGTGTAACAAATGTGCTCCTGAATACAAAATGGCTTGTTAAGATGGAGCTGGGCCCAGGTTTGCATCTAGTCCAGGTGCTGAGGCCTTGAGGTGGGTGGCTGAGCCCTCCACCACCTTCTGTGTCACCAGCAGTGTCATACATGTGCTAGGCATGAGAATCAGGATTCGCACCCACCTCCCACACAGTCAGGCCAGCATCTTCCACGTCTGGAGAGCATCATCACAGACATGTTTCCCATTCTGCGAATTAACCCAGTTGACCTGCAGCTTTTTTAATCTTCCCATCATCTCTGCTTACTCTAGGGTCCCATGGAGCAATGGGATGTCGGGTGTCATGTAGCAGAGCCCTGCATTCCAACAGTGCTGACAAGAAAGGCTTTCATCTCACACACAGATGAGCCCACAGCCCGCTTTATGACCTAAGGGCTGCATCATGTCCTGCACTAAAACAGGAAAAGCCTGAGCTCTCCTTAGCAGCATCTTTCAAATCACCTGCATGAAGATTTGATCCAGAAGGCCAAGCGACCCACACTTTTGGGCTGTATCAGCAGGATTCTGCAAGGATGTAATAAAATCTATGTGTTAATTCATGAATAGCGAATGTGGAGTACAAGGTCTCAGAAATGTCTTTTCTAACTCAGTCCTTCCTCCTACAGAAGTTATTTCTTGCCTTGGGTAATCCTAGCCTGCCGTGCACTCTGAACCTGTCCCACCTGTCCCACTTAAGTTCTTTTTTTTTTTTTTTTTTTTTTTTTTTTTGTTCTGAAGTGGTAGATATGTTCAGATGGTGGGTTTCTGTTAGTGCCATATTTCTTTGATGTAGTCTTATCACGGCTTCTTAAATATATGTCTCTCATGACCTTCCAAGACCACATGGGGGATGAAGATGAGTGTTTTATCCCAGAGGGGATAACAGATCACAACACATGGAATGAAGCTGAAGTGGTTCAATCTGGACATTCCAGATCTGTGCTGAGCAGCTTGGATTGGTCCATCTGAGAGATACACTTCTCCCTGGTTAAAAGGAGGATTGAGCTCACAGATGTTAAGAAATTACCTTCAGATCCCTTTCTCTGGAGCCTGCTGTGACTCCTGGGGGCACAACTGACCATGTTTCACCCACACTGATATATGGTGCTGATGAGCAGATTTGCCTCTGGTTATGAGAAATAGATAAGGTCGTTGCCTACAACCCCTTGCCATCACTGTAAGATGGTCTTTGGTCAAATGGCATGGTAATATGGGCCTCGGTATCTTTATATAAGGTAAGTTCTGCCCACTTCCCTGCCACAACTTCAAACAGATCCGTGAAATTCTATTCTCAAGCCTCAGTCTTTGCAACTTCTAGAAAATTATATACTACAGGAAAACCAGAAATTTCAGTCCAAAATTTTCAAGGATGAAGATACGGCTTGGAAGTTCGCATGTTGTAACAAAATGCTTCCTAGAACTCAAAAATGTTTAACTTTTATTCCTACTGTACCAAGAAATCCCACGAAACAAGTAATTTTTGTTTTTCTTTGATCTCTGTCTGTTCTTTTATTTATTCATTTATTTATTATTCATCCAGTGAACCAAAACCATCACTCATTCATGCAGCTCTACTAAATATTTTAAAAATGTAGGGCATTCAATTAAAATATTCATTATTTATTACTTAATGGTAGAAGTTTGTTCTTATGCCCACACTTTAACTTATCAAGCTTTGCAGGAAATTCTTATATGTCCTAGCTTATGAAGTCATAATATCCCCAAACTGAAAAATTAGTTCACACAACCTCCTTTGAAGTCAGCTTTTCCAGGGTCTTCACAGGGGCGTTACAGAGTCGGCATTCAATCTTTAATTAAATGGGATGGTGTCCCTCTAGTGACTGGACCGAACATAGACTATAGGGCTCCTACTGCTGCCAGAGTAGCTTCTCTTGCATTCAGTGTTTTGATTCCTACTCACAACCAGCATTAAGGCATGTCATCAAGGAAGATGGAGCACAGCTACTGGAGTTCACAATAAGTTGGGAATTCCCCCATCCCACCACCAGTCACAGGAAATTTCCTGCCAGTATTGTTACAAACAATTAAGATGAACTTTGTGCTGCTTTGGGGGACAGGTATATTGTTCACCCAACGGGTCTGTGGGACTTGTAATTTTCTGTGGGAGGTGAAAAAGAAGTAGGGATCCCAGAAGAGATGTTTTTCACCCTTCTTAAATGAATGAGAGTCTACAGAGCTCTGATAGAACATGTCATGAGGTAACTACTGCCAGAAGAAAAAACAACATCCCTGAAGTGATGTCACCAGGACCACCAGATGCACAGTGAATCTCTTAGTGGATATCTTGTGTTGGTAGGTTGCTTGGCAGGCATCTGGTAGGTTCAGCAGCCTGCAGTGTCAACACAACTTGGGCAGATCTGGCCCCATTGCCAATCCAGACCTAAGTCTCAGGTTAATAACACATTTGGAACAAGTGCTCTGGGGGCTCTGTAAGAAAACCTCCTTTTAGATGGGACTCTTGGTGTTTTGATTCACTTGATGGATGTGAAGTGGATGCATCCCAAAATAACGCTGCTGTTTGAATATAGTGCTTGAAAACCACCCATGACAGTCTGTCAACGGCAAAGGGAAAAGAAGGAATGTAACTGAAGAGACTCCAGACTTGAAGTTAAATATTTCTACATCTCTTCAGACAAAGCACAAGCCTCTTTGAAGTGGTATTTTTTTCAGTCATCCCCTGTCAGACATGGCAACCATATTTATAGTCCTACCAAAATCAGATTGTCCCTCCCAGCCATGGCTTGGGACTCTGCCTCTCTGTTCAAACATCATGGAATGTGTTGGAGAGACAAGATATGTCCTTGGTCTTGGACATGGGAAAAGAACTCAACTCCCCGTTGAGTACCAAGGCATCTTTCAGCTAGCAGAAAAAATTAAGGTCATATTAAGAATGAAACTATGTGTTTTGAGCTGATCAAATCTGACCTCAGTAGGCTCTAAAATAAACTGTCTTCTAGAGCTTTTGACATTTCCCCCTTTCACAAACACATTTGTGAAACAGAAACCTTTTATTTTTTTATTTTCTACTCTCCTTCTCTCTTTTTTCCCCCCTTATATATACTAATAAGGCTAGAATTGTGTTGCATGCTGCAGAAAGCAGACCCCCTTCACCGAGGCAGAATAACCTGGTGGCTTTTCGGAGCACTATATACAGAAACCTACTCTTTTCCATGAGCGGCTCTTAACGATTAGGCGAGGAACGCGATTTGGGTCAGCATGCTCATGTTTGCAACTACACGGGTGCCTGAAGGGTCAGAGAGGGCAGACCAGGAGGCTGATAGCTGCACTGAAAGGCACAATACACCACAAAGTTTGGGTCAGGCCAATCTGGTTCTGCATAGGAAGCATTTCTTGCCTCCCAGAACTGGAGCCCTTATGTGTCAGACCTGGAGCGGGCAGGATCTGTTAGCACAGCCAGCATTGCACATGGATGTGTGAGGGCACGCATGACCATGTGATGTTGGACGGGGCCCTGTCATATACAGCTGGGGAAGGTGCCTCAAACTTTGAATGGTTTTCTGATGGAGCACAGAGTCTATTAGGAGACCACATCTCTTTCCTTGACAAGTCATTTGATTTTCAGTCATCAGCTTCATTTCCAATAAAGGTTGTAATGAATTCCCTCTTGAGACTGCAGGTTTCTCATGGTGGGGATGGCCCATAGTTTCCTTGTACAAAATGCAATGGAGAGTGGTCCATTACCCAAATATACATCAGCCCTTCCTGACATATAATCACAGGGAGAATATACCCTATCATTACGATGAGAGAGTTGCTTCTGTCCCTCAGAGAACAGACCTGCCTCTTGAGCTCCAGGCAAGCACAGGCATCTACATGTTTCCCCCGTGCAGTCTGGAGGAAGGAGATTGAAATCCAGGACTAAACAGACCAGAAACTTGACCTCTTTGGAGGGGACAAATATTACTTCTTTTTCCCCCACCGGCCCATGAAATGTGTCTTTTTTAATTTCCTGTAATTTAATTAAGAGAGGAATTCACGTTCGTTAAAAGTTTATCTGCTCAGTAGCCCTTTATGCAATCCAGTCAAAGGGAGTGAATGAGGGTTCTGTAAAGCTCTCCGTCTATCCAAAATAACCTTTATTTCAGCCCCATCGCCACATGTTCCTAAACAAACAGCTGAAGCTGCATCTTTCGTTTTTTAAACAAGGCGTCCCCTGCTCTCCTCCCCACACCACAGGCAGCTGAATTTCTCTCCTGCTTGTGAACAGAGGAGAGCAGGACATGTGAGGGGGAGAAGTGTGTCTGGAGGGCTGATCCATGGGTCAATAGCTAATAAATTCTCAGTGCTGTGGACAATAAGAGCCATGTCCTGGGGTAATGCCTGGTGATTAACTGATTGATAGAAAACACAAGCCAGAGATGTGCGGGAAGACTGAACACCTCAGTTTCTGGTGTAAAAGGACCATTAGAGTCCCACCACTACCTCACCTTACTTTACGACCTATTTTTAAAAACTGGCCCACAAAACAATGGAAAAAAAAGAGTCCAAGGATGAATTTTATCCCTGGAGGAGCAGCTGTAATATTCTTCCCAGCCCACCTTTGGCACTACCCACATAGGACACTCCATGCATCTGTGCCAGGGCCAGTTGACACATGAGCAAGGGCAGGTGTATGGGTTTGTCCCCAGTGACACTACCTACATCTGTAGTGGTGAATGAAACAGGGAACAATACTGAGTACTGTCTTTCAACTGTCTACCAGCATAGTCCCAGACAGTTCCTGGGCAATATCTGGAGTTAGCAGGGCCAGGAGCCATTCCCCACAGGCGTTTGGGATGTGGCCATCCTCTTGTGGAAGGTAGGGGAATTTCATGGTATGCACGTGCTGCTCTGTGCCCATTGGCCTCCGGACCAGATAATGTGTCCAAGAACATGTAATTCACCACTACCAATGTAGCCTCTGCAGCCTGAGAAGCAGGAAGGTCAGAGTGACTGCCAGTGGCTAGGTGGCTGGTGTTTCACAGCTCCAGGGTCCTGGTGAATGCATCTACGCTGCTGAACAACGCACCGCTTACTGACTGTTGTTGTAAAGTCATCCATACTGCATGGATATGAGTTCATTTCCAGGATCTCTTTCAGCATGACTCCACCAGTTCCCTTTAAGTGGAAGCCTGATTATTGTTCTGTACCTTCAAACACCTCCACGTAGATCCATTTCCTGTCCTACATCATGCAGCACACATGCTAGAAACACACTCCTCTAGAGGGCTGTGGCACAATCCTCACAAAACCCAATAATTTGGTCTTAGGGTAATTATGTGAGGACATGAAAGGCCCATGGCTAAGTGCTGTGGAGTTTGTATACAGTCAGCCAGCTGTACACAGGTCAGACCTTGAACAAGGATCTGAGCTGTTCCACATTCCTTAGCTTGGAGTTGATGTCTTCTGCAGTGCAGACATAACTTGATGATCTTGGGAAAATAACTGTCTCAGTTCTGTTATTTTTTTAAAGCTACCTTTTTTTTTACCTAGTTGATTCAACCTTTCTGTTCTTCATAAAATGGAGATAGATGGTGGCATTCACCTACCATTCATGATTCAATAAAGTTAAATCCAGTTAGGGCAGAGAGTCCATGGGAGCTAAGTTAGTACCTGAGGTGGAAGGTACGTGCAGAGCAGTTGCTTACTTCACGGCATTACTTTTGGACTATGTGATACAGGACATGGTCCACTCATGTTTCCTCCTGACAAAATGGGCTTAACCACAGCTTGGGAAGAGCTCTCCAAGCAAAGCGGCATTCGTGGTTTATGCTCTGTGCTATCTGGATTCAACCTGGAGGTGGAACACTTCTAAGTCTGACCCTAACACCTTCCCCTGAGGTCTTGATTTTCAGAGGAGGTGTGAAACCAAGGAGCAGTGATCCATGGTTATTATAACCAACCTGGTGTCCTGTCACCAGTGGAAGATAACGTACAGCGCAGCCTGGACATGCTCCTGTACAAGAACTCACGCTCAGATATTGCTGCCTTCCTGAGTCCTGTTATTTATATGAGCATCCTCCTCTTTTTTGTAAAGACATAATCTAGACTTACAAATCTTCATAATCTAGACTGACAAGAGAGGACCAGAAGTACTAGTTCACTCTGACTAACTGAGGCATATGTCTACTTCCTTTGCTGGTCAAATTATTTTTACATTTTGTGTCATTTTCACAAAATGACTGGGGGGATCAAATAGTTGTTTACGTACACCGTATCCAAAGGAGAGCAATCGATATTTCTTGTTATGAAGTCCTTCCTCACTTTGTGCATGACATAGGTATAAATTGAACTACGTGCAGCATCACTGACGGGACAAATGAACTCTCCACTAGCCAGTGGTCCAAGTCGTTGCCAAAAGGCAGGAGACAAAGCCAACACATCCAATGCCTCTAGCAAACACACCACAGTGGTGCCTCTCCTGTAGCAGCTACACCCAGAGACAATGGATGGGAAGCCCTGGATGAAGGTTTTAGCTTTAATCCTCATTTAATCCCATGCACTCACACCACTCTGCTTCTGCTGTGTCAGCACGCAACCCTCAAATCCATCTCCCAAGACGAGAGCTCTTAGACATCCTTTCTTGCCCTACATCCTCTGTTTCCTACAAGGTTGTGAGGGCAAGGGGGGCAGACCCTCCATACCTTCCACTCCATGCCAGGAGGCACCGATGGTCCTTCTGCAACATCTCGGCACTGCACGACCTCTCGCCCAGGTGACCTCCCCCTGGAGCAGAGGCACCAATTCACACATACTTTTCCACCTTCAACCTTGTGGATCTTTTCTCCTTATTTAATTTTCAGGGAATCAAAAGGGCTGTGTGTGCCTCCCGCCCCGGCACAGTCTGCCTGCCTTTCTCCAGGCTTGCCTCAAACCACTCACCTCTTCTCACAACATGAGGTAAGTCGAGGCCCGCACGCTATTTTAGCACAAGCCAGGGTGCTTCCAAGGCATTCCAGAAATAGCACTGGGAAGGAACAGTACCTGCTCTTCAGAGCCAGCGAGGGGCCTTCCCTCCCCTTCCAGGTTGGGTAAACTTTCTCCTTACTCTGTGGTTACACACAGCAGAGTGACTCTCTTAAAACCGGCGTCGCATAAAGGTGAATTCAAAGGTTTTTTACCTCCAAATAGAGATGTCCTCAGCCAAAGCCCTGCTGCTTTGGGGGGACTGGGAAGGGTATTGCATGAACCTCTTGCATTTCCCATTGCTGTGCCCACCCGTGGCTGTGCAAAGACACACACCATATGCACACACATCATGTCTATCTCCAATATCTTAGCATATCTTTTTACCCACATCCCCCAGATTTTAGATGCTTTAGATCTTTAGATGCCCCTATAAGTAATTAGTAGTGTGCATAGGATCATAGAATATCCAGGTTGGAAGGGACCCCTAAGGCCCATCAGCCCAACTCCTGGCTCCACGCAGGACCAGCCTCATCAGAGCAGATGACTGAGAGCGTTGGCCAGACGCTGCTTGAACTCAGCCCACATCAGGGAGGTGACCACTGCCCTGGGGAGCCTGTTCCAGTACCCAACCACCCTCTCCTCTGATATCCTGTCAGCTGTTTATAGGATCTGTTGTAGCCCTGGAAATTTATGGCAGGGATGCTTTGAAGAGCAGATAGGTTCTGGCCAGGAATCTCTAGCATTTTTTATGTGTCATCTTGAAGGGATTTTGAGGAGCTGAGGGAACAAAGCACCATTTTGACATCTCATTGGTGCCACTAGAAAAGCACAAAGACTGAACCATGATGAATTTTCATCCCGCTCCATCACGCCGAGGAAACGTTTCTGTTTCAATCAGCACACAGGGATGAGAACTGGGGTCCCCATTTCTGCCTCTCCCCTTCAAATTAAGCATTCAGATCTTGCATCCCTCAGGCAGGCTGCTCCTTAGATCTCTCTCTGGACCAGTAGATGCACTGCAGAAGTGACACCAGACAGCAGTCCCTCAGGAAGTGGGAACAGATTTGAAGATGTGCCTGGAGCTGAGATCATGTCACAAAGCTGGCTTCCCGCATGCATTCATCCTGATGCTTTGTACATCAAAGGACTAGCAGTCTGCAAAGCCCCAGAGCAAACGTCTCTCTTTCTTATCTCCTGCCACCCTGGGCTGAGCTCTGGGCCATGGGAAATGTCTCTTCCTTGTGACTCTGCCAGTTTCCCATTTCACCCCTTCCATCATCTATTGCCTGACTGAATATGATTTAAGCTCTCCTGATCCGAAAAAAAAAATAAACAACAACAACAAAAAACCCAACCCACTCCACAACACCCTGCCAAAAAAAAAAGGCAACCAGACTTAGCAAGCAAACACCCTATGGATACAGAGGAGTGATAGCCCATGAGCAAGTCCAGAGGAGGGCCACAAAGTTGATCTGAGGGCTGGAGCCCCTCTGCTCTGGAGACAGGCTGAGGGAGCTGGGCTTGTCCAGCCTGGAGCAGAGAAGGCTGCGGGGAGCCTTTGGAGCCCCTGGCAGTGCCTGCAGGGGCTGCAGGAAAGCTGGAGAGGGGCTGGTTGCAGGGCAGGGGGGGCCAGGCCAAGGGGAAGGGCCTGAAGCTGCAGGAGGGGAGCTGGAGCTGAGCTGGGAGGCAGCAATCCTTCCCTGGGAGGGTGCTGAGGCCCTGGCACAGGGTGCCCCGAGAAGCTGTGGCTGCCCCTGGCTCCCTGGCAGTGCCCAAGGCCAGGTTGGACGGGGCTTTGGGCAGCCTGGGCTGGTGGGGGGTGTCCCTGCCCATGGCAGGGGGGCTGGAACTAGATGATCTTTGAGGTCCCTTCCAGCCCAAACCATTCTGGGATTCTGTGATTCTATGAATAAGACTGGTAACCAGGTCCCAAGTGGGGTTTGGGCAGATGCTCTGTGCAGGCAAGTGGCACAGCTCAGCGAGAAGGGAAGACAGAAACTTTCAGCTAATAGTGTCCTTATAACCCTTTTCCTTGACTGGCACCGCACAAACAGGGACTTCCAGGCGTGTGGCACGCTGCTGCAGGAGTTACTGCTGTGTATCCCGGAGCTGTCCCCTGCAGTTAGCCATGGAGGGAGGCATCCTTCAGAAATATTGCAAACACTGCTCTTGTACTAAATGCTGTTCAGGCCCAAAATGCTTATGGGGAAACTCGTAGTGAATTATAGGCTGCATGAGGTGACAGCTTGAATTTGGGAAACAGCTAAAAATTTGGAGGGGAAAACGAAGCAAGGAGGGCCAAGGGAGTTTGCTCAAGGTCCTAGGGCCGGAGACATCTAAGGTATGACAGTACGGCTAATCTCTGCCTCCATCCCCTTTTGCTTGCTCACAGGTGTGCTAGTGGTGCTGCACAGCCACCCCTCCAGCATTCAGAGAGTGAAGGAGGAAACCTGGAGAAGACATGTGTTCTCCTTTGCATCCCTGTGTCCTTCCATTTTTCAAGCAATTGGTGGAGCAGAGCAGAGCTCATGCAACATCAGAGGAGTGAGAAGTTGTAGTGGAATCAGGAGAAAAAGGGATAGATATTTCTAATGCCATCTTGCCTTGTCAATTACACTGCCAAAGCTGGAAGATCTTCCTTCCCTCCCACTCCCTGAGGAAGTCCCACTAACCCTCAGTAAGATGAAAGCAGGTCACCCTCATCACCAGTTCCCCTTAAGATGCAGAGGGCTTAACAATACTCCAACACTTTTTCTAGAAACAGAAATCAGAAATATGCAGAGCATCTCCCATCATGCATAGGCCCTAATGATGCCCTTCTCTGTGGTCAGAGGGTGGGGCGATATCTGTTAGTCCTTCTCCAGCTCACCAAAGCCTCAGTGTTTCACCTGTGCAAATAACCCCCATGCACCATCCCCCGGGACCACGAGGACAAGTTAAATATGGAGCATGCAATTTAGGTCCTGCACATCTGTATTCCAGGCAGCGGTGAAAGACAAAATGGTGGATCTCCAAAATAGCCTTCGCTTGGCTAAACAACCCCACTGCCAACTGATGGCTGGTTGTCTGTTTTCATTTGTACAGCCCTCAAACCTAATAAACACCTCAGACATTAAAAGAAAACACAAGGAACAACGAGGGTAAGAAAAACCCGGCCATTGACTGCCTTTTTAAATAGATCGGCGTGGAGTTGAGTGGCCAGACCTCTTTCCAAGTACATTCCTGTGCTAACATGAATTCACAGACAACTCCTGTGTGATGATCTGGCAGGGACGTGGTGCTGTCACTCTGCATCCATCTCTTTGCAAGGCCAGTGCTGTCTGTGGTCTGTCCGGGAGCTGACAGCATCCACAGGATAATGCCACATTTGAATTTTCCAGACAACATTTATTTATTTTTATTACATGACTGATTCCTTTATTGGTGACTTTTAACTGAAGCCAGCCCATCATCATTGTGTCTTCAAAGCACTTACAGGTTGAAAAATATTATACCTGGGTTAGGAATAAGGTTTTCCTCTCCTTTCCCTCTCTCCCCTCTCTCTACCTCACTGTCCATACATTCTTCCTGCATCCTGCTGAAGCTACCCTCTCCTTCCACAAAATCTCAGCTTACATTAAACAAATGTTTTTGTCTCCCATCAACCAGCCTAATCCTTGTTTTGGAGTTGACACTTCTTCCATCCATGTGTCCTGAGACAACAAGCTCCACTGATGAATTTGCACAAGCATCGACCTGGAGTTGTAGCTGGGGACAAAAGAAAAAAGTGTACAGGGGAAAAAGTGCTACTGAAATCTCTGGTTTAATGGCACGTGTTGCTTAACACTGTTGAGGAAACCACTTAACGGTCTTTCTCCCCACCTTATCACTGTGGTCTTTCATCTCATGAGCCTGACGTGCACATACTGCACAAGCAGAGAAGAAACTGCCCGAATTCCAGTAGATACACAAATTCCAGTGAAAATTAAACTGAGAAATGACAAACTACATGTGCAGGGTCTGCAAGGCAGTGTCTTCTACTACGGCTTCATGGTGTCTAGCAAAGGTGTCTGTTGTCTTTTTTTGACTATTTAAGTGATGAAACTCTATAGGCCACCTCTTCCATTTTAGCAGCCCTTCCAAACTCTGTCTCACTCTTGAAAGAGGGTATTTCCTAGGTTGCTCAGGGAGGACCAGAGTGGGAGGATCAGAGACTGATTGGCTTCATCTCACTGTGGCTGCTGGCAAAGGGAAAATTAGTTGTGACTTAGAAGTCCCAGGACTCTGTCTTGGTTTTGGAAGCAACCAGCATAGCCACCAGAATGAGAAATACGAGAAAATGCTCCAACAACTCTTTTTAAATAACACATGAAAAAGCCTTGATAAGCAGTAGATTAGTGATGGAGCCTTAGGTCCTGGCAGAAGGTGGCCATAACAGCGTGACCGTCATCAAGGAGCAGGATCAAAGTCCCCTTTAGCACAGTGTTTTGCCTTTAGCAGTTCCTACTGCCCAGCGTAAAGGTGGGGAGAAAAGTAGGAAAAAAGAGGGGAAAAAAGAAAAAAACAATGCACAGTTCAACTTTTTCCTAGTTTCACCTTCCCATCTTTCAGAAGATTATACTTGAAGGAGTTTGCTTTTGCTCCTTGGATATTTTTCTGTTTGAAAACTGCAAAGATATTTGGAAGTTGTGTAAGACATCAGAATCTCAGATCACATTTGCAGATGTCTTCATGGCTCCACTGAGCATTACCAATATACTGCTCAAAATGAGGTGAAAAAGTCTAATATTTCCTTTTGGGGGGGAGACAAAAGCCTGGGGTTTGAGTGGTTGTCCCTGGGTTGCTGGAAATTAGGAGGTTCTTATGGGTATGCGTCTGTATTTTTGTATGTCCCAAGTATTTGAGCTGTTAATAAGTTAGAGAACGACCCAATTTTCCCATGGTGCCACATGTAGGCAATGCAAAGACACTTTTTAACCAGTTTCGGGTAACTGAGTGATTGAATCCTCTGTCCTTTGACCTCATCACCATTTGCACTAACTAGCTCCAGTTAATGCAGTTTTTCCGTTTTCTTCTTTTGTCAAAAATGGGTAACGGATATAACCCAAAGGGATCATTTCATGTAATTATTAAGCCTCCACTTTCTATAAATAACTTTCAGGGTGGTGGTCTGAATTTCCCAAACTGAAGCACATTCCTGGAAAGTGCATTGTCCCCCCACAGGGCTCAGGAGGGGGGCAATTTCACGGGTCAGGGGCTGCAGCCCAGAGAATCGAGGAGGAAAGAGCAGGGGCGAGCGCAGCGTCTGCTCCGACTCCAGCACGGTGCTGCATAAACGAGGTAGAAAAGGCTCCCAGCTCCAAATCTTCACGGTGTTTCCAACCAAGAGAGACAGTTCTGCCAAGCAGCTAAACCCCGACTTACCTCTAAGCATGGGAATAATCTCAGATCCTTTCAGCAAACATCTTAGACAAATTTCTTCTCTTCACTGTACCTTCATCTTGTTGATTTGGGATCTCTAGGTTGCTTGGCCAGTCAGGGAGGGGAGCTGAGCCCCATGCTGATGTAGATAGAGACTCCCAAGCTTTTACAGTTATCCCAGCCACAGCACTGCTGACATGCAAGTTTTCTTGTCCATAGGAACATGTCATATCTCTGCCCTACGCAGTGTGTGGGATGCCTGAGAGCAGAAGACCTCTTCCTCAAGAGAGATGTTAAAAATCAAAGAGAAAGAAAGTACATGTGCACAGCTACTGGAGGGTCGGGGAGTGACCTGTTCAAGATGCTCCTGCTTCTCAGGATTTCTTTTCTACCTTACTGTTGGAGGATAATACTCCTACACTAATTGTATCAGTGCCTCTGTCTGTGATAGAAATGTCTCTTCAGCAAGTTTCGTAGAATCACAAAATACCCTGAGTTGGAAGGGACCTGTAAGGACCATCGAGTCCAACTCCTGGCTCCACACAGGCCCAGCCCAACCACAGCAGATGACTGAGAGTGTTGGCCAGATGCTGCTTGAACTCAGCCAAGCTCGGTGCGGTGACCACTGCCCTGGGGAGCCTGTGCCAGGGTCTGACGACCCTTGTCTGACCTCACATTGAGGTAGATGAGGAGCTTCACGCAGTCCTTTGCTATGTAGCAGGAAAGAGCCTCTTCAGCAGTAACAGCAACAGAAAAAAACAGAAATGGTAAAATTTTCTGAGACTACAACTCAAGGGAGTTCATCTTACTATGTATGTTTTTACTTGGGAATATCCCTGCAAAAAAAAAATAATAATTGTCCTGTCCCAGAAAGTCCAGCCAGAGCTTTCAAAACAAATCTGATGACGGTTTTCAGCACAATCTGATATAGCTACTTCTGGTAATGGCTTTCAGGTTGGTCAAAAAAAAAAATAAAAATTACTGTAAGGTCTGTCCAGGAATTAAGGGAATACGGTTATTACCATCAACAGGGAAGTCAACATCTGGAAAAACTCTATAGCTGAGCAGGTGTGTGTGTGCTGCCTGGACTGTCTGTGTTTCAAGCACTGTGGTTTCTAGCTAGGAGACGGCCTCCAAAAACCACTTGAAAATAGAACAAACAGAAGCAGCTCCTCTTTCCATTAATACTAATGGCCCAGACGTTACCCAATTTGAAGCGGAAGCCGGGGCTGATTAAGTAGGGCCTGATCACCAGAGCCCTAATGGAAAAAGATTAGAGCACAACCTCTCCGTGATTTGGGATCGGGAGATGCTGAACCAGCCCAGGGCAGCCGCGGTGAAGGATGAAGCGGGTTTCTGCACTGGAAAGTTTTCTCCTTGGAAGCTCTGTTGTCCAAATATTTTGCTACCAAATCAGAACTAAGCCGCCTGTTGCCAGAATCATGTACGCTGATGTGAGCCGTCCGCAAATGACTAAACCAGGGAAAATGAGACAAATACACAGGGTGGGGGACTTGGGAGCTTGGGGGCTGGTACCCAGCTCTGACACAGCTTCTCTGGGTGGCCTTGGGAATATGTGTCCTCTGAGGTGATGCAGGAGGAAAATACTCCCCCTTGGTTTTTCCTGTGTTCAGATAATTCTTTTCCGTGTGTGAAGCTCTTCTCCCATCCCATGTGTAAGTTTACACAACCAGGCACAAGGGACACCAAGGGTTATTATTATATGGCTAGTAATATCCATTGCCATCCAGGCACAAGCCAAATCTGGAAGCAGCAAGATCCTGATTTGGAAATTCCTGTAAAATAAGTACCTACCAGTTTCACCTGATCTTATCTGGACTCCCTGGGGACCACTAGATTAGCAATTAAATGCACAACTGGAAAATGGACTTGGAGCCAACAGAGAGAATGTCTTCCCTGGCTGGAAAGAACTGAATGGTAGTATTAAAACTCCCAAAACACCCTTTGTGCTGTTTGCCATTTTTTCTTTTTTTTTCTTTTAATTTAAGGAACACAAACAAGTGCACTGAGATATTTAGGGAGTTTCAGGTCAAATTCACTTTTGGGGTTCTCCGGTACCAAGGTGAGGTTATTAATCTTTGGCTGGCCGTGTAATATAAGAGAATAAACAAAGCAAAGCAAAACTTAACCGAAGACTTTGTCACCTGGAACTTTTAAATTCTCTTCCTCTCCTGACAACCCTTCCCCAGTTCTGTTCCCAACCCTGGCTGCAGTCCCATGGGCACCTCACACATCTCCAGCCCATCACCTGCTTTGCCCTCTATCAGCAGTCAGCCTGTGAGCTGTGCCCTGCCTGTCACCCCATGCCAGCCCGACACCAGGAGGATTTAAACATCCTCCTCAGCTTTTCAGACTTTGAAAAATTCTATTACCTGTCATACTTGTGGCTGTGATAACAGAAAAATTGTTGACCTAGGATAGCTCTAGTCTTATAGTGTGAGTTGAAAGCACTGCAGAAGAATATTTTCTGCTAAGAACATGACCAATTCTGCTACTAAGAGTAGTAACAGAATTTTATTTATATTTCTAATGATTATGCCATATATATTTTCTTGTCTTTATCTGATGCATATATATTTGTCTTTTCTTTCACAGGATTATTTTCTAACTATATTTTCTTAAAACTTCTTTTCACTAAACTTACTCTGTTTTGGTTTTGTGACTGGTACAAAAGAAGAGGCAGAAGAACTGGAAGAGTGAAAGTGCTTTGGAAGTATAACTGCAAAGAAATAAATGACAAAGCTGATGGGGAGCCATCAAACCTTTCTATTTTCTTTTCCCTGGTCATTTGTTCGTTCTGTCTTTCTGGTTCACACAGTAGGAAACTCGGTCTCCAAAGGAAATGAGGGCAGGTTTGTTTGCATCCACACTGCAGAAAGCAAACTCCTACAGTCTGCAGGGTGGAGAAGATGGAGCAAAGTCTCCAAGGGAGCCAATGTGCTTGCTCCAAAGGGAAGCTTGTGAGCAAAGACATGTGACGCTTCCACCTACAAGTACCTAAAGGGGCTGCAGGAAAGCTGGAGAGGGGCTGGTTCCAGGGCAGGGAGGGACAGGCCAAGGGGGAATGGGTTTAAACTAAAAGAAGGGAGATTGAGATTAGATATTAGGAAGAAATCTCTTCCTGTGAGGGTGATGAGGGCCTGGCAAAGGGTGCCCAGAGAAGCTGTGGAGGCCATATCCTTGGAAGAGTTCAAGGCCAGGTTGGATGGGGCTTTGGACACCCTGGGTTGGTGGGGGGTGTCCCTGCCCATGGCAGGGGGTTGGAACTAGATGATCTTTGAGGTCCCTTCCAAGCCAAACCATTCTGTGATTCTATGATTCTATGAATGCAGCATGGCAGTAAGCAGACATGTGCATCAGTAAGTTAAACAGGGTCTAAGGGTGGTTCCAGAAGTTGGAAACTCATCATTTGCACTATTGGATCGTATGAGCAAACTCTGACATCAATCTGATGTGATCAGCCCCATCAAATGTTCCTGGGCACCGTTTGGGAGTTAGTGTGGTCCGAGGCCCATTGGGGGCCAAGCGCTTTGGATGTGGTCATCCTCTCCTGGAGGCTAAGCGAGACTAATGGTATGGATATGGGTAGGTCCTGCCAGCTGATCTCAGTGCTAGAGAATCAACCCCTGGGTTATTTTGTTTGCAAGCATAGATCTGACTGACACCGAAAGAAAATGGAAAGCAATGCAAATGGGTGTTTAACCCCTCAGGAAGACACCACAGACTTGTGGTAATGTAAAAGGAGCACACAGAACACAGGCTTCATGCAGCGCATTGCAGGCTGAACAGACAGGGAAAGCAGCAGTTGCTGAGTACTTTTGCAAGACTGAATGAGTCCTACCAGACAACTTCGGGCACTGGCACAGGCTCCACAGGGCAGTGGTCACCGCACCAAGCTTGGCTGAGTTCAAGCAGCATCTGGCCAACGCTCTCAGTCATCTGCTGTGATGGGGCTGGGCCTGTGTGGAGCCAGGAGTTGGACTGGTGGGCCTTCGGGGTCCCTTCCAACTCAGGATATTCTATGATTCTATGCTTTCTTCTTCATAGGCTTGATGTCCTGACTAAAAGAGTGGTAGGCAGATGGGATGTTTTATCCATAGGCTGTCCTGCATCCATCACGGTAGATCCCCAGCCCCAGGATGCAACACCTGAGGGCTTTCCAGCACAGCCAGCAGTGGAAATGTCTGTCACTTCTGTGTTTGGACCAAAACTCCTTTTGTTTCATCCATCTTTGCAGTGCTTGTGTCTACATCCTGCTGAAATGAGCAAGTACCTCCGGAAACACTGTTCTTATTATAGTACTTGAACCTGATTCCCTGATAGAAGTCTATTAATTTTTCTTTTATTGCAGTTAATGCCATTTGAATCTATTCTAGTTTGTTATCAGATGGAAAAGCATGCGTAAGTCTCTGAGGCTAGGACTGCTCTTTCTGCTGTTAACCTCTCCTCTCGCTGGCAAAGCACCAGAGTTCACTGAAATGCTATTTTCCTCCTTTCCAGCTGTCGGCACTCCTAATAAATTCAGCTTTCTCTTGCGAACTGTGGCTGTCTCCACCTTGGCTGTTTAGGGGACACTGCTGGAGAAACACCCTCAGCTCCCTCTCCAAGCACAAAGCGTGGCCCTGAACCAAAGAACAATGTGGAATCTAAAAGGTTTACGCAAATTGGACTAGTCGCCAGAAAGCAATCTGAGGAAAAGTTGTTTTGCCTCTTTATTATTATTATCATTATTATTATTATTATGGTATTTTGGCAGTAAAATCAAGGGCAAGCAACCAAAAGTTAACTTACACTTCAAGAAGTTGAGAATAAATATTTTAATCTCTCGGGGCTGCTGGAGGTTTCACAACCTTCTCAGCAAACTCTAAACTTGTGCTGCTGATCCAATTTGTCTATCCACCTTTCAACAAGTTAAGGGTTTCTCCTAAGAGCCCAGGAATGAGAGTCTGAGGAAAACAGCCCTGAAGTAATGCTTGGGGTTTGATTTCAGAAGCTGGGACAAATCTGAGAAGAAATAAAGGTCGTTTCCTGCCCCCAGATTTCCTTTCCAGTTTTTTTGTACTCTCTTTGATGTGTTTCCTGAATTGTATGAAATCGTGTATGAAAAGGTGCTTCCTTACCATGTATGAAAAAGTGAAGGTCAGGCTGTTGCATCCACAAGGAGAAATTTTTCCTCGCTCTCCCATGTCCCATCCACATGGTAAGATGTGATGATGGCATCAGCGACACATCCCTGACCGAGGTCATTCCCACTGCTTTGCCGTTACCCTATACCTCATTCTGCCTTTCAGTATTCAGGAGGTGGTCATAGTTGGAAGATTCTTCATTTGGCGACACCCTTCATTTAGGTACGTCTGTGGGAGCTGAGCTTTAAAATTATGACCATTTTAACTACCGAGGTCACTGAAACCTGTGCTGTGTAGGATTTTCCAGAGTGCCTCACAGTGTATTTTTATACCACCTGGCTTGTGGCCACATCTGCTGCTTGCACTGCCACTCATCCGCCCTATGAGGCTATCACTACCAATCCTTTCTGAGCTGCCCACAACTTCTTCCTCCTTCTCCTCGTCAGAAGTTACCATGTCCTCAGATGTGCTGACATAACTGTGTGCTAACTGCTTCCAAACTCACTCCTGACAAAATTGTCTGGGTTTAAACCACTGCAAAACCAGCAAAATTCTCTTCTAAAGTTTCTAAGTTAACCCAGATAATTATGGCATGACCGCGTGAGGGTCTGACCACATGTGCAGTTGTGCTGGAAGATGTGAAGGACTAATGCCTGTGAGCTGGGAAAAGCGACTTTTGCACCCATCTGAGCTGCAACCTCATTGCAACCTGGTACAGCTGCAGCATCTTGCGGTGTTGCCTAAGGTCTAAGCTCAGGGCTGCTCAGCTCCAGTCCCAATGATATCAGCTGAGCAACTGATGCATCCACAGCTGGAAACGCCATTGCTTCTCTCCACAAACTGCAGAAGGACTCTGGCCTCTGCCCTCAAATGCTTAACAAAAGGTGACAGGGATTGTCTACACTCTTGTTCCAGCAGAATTCTAAACTCATTCCCCAGAAGAGCCACAGACTGTATTCAGATACTACCTGGTATCTCCGAAAGAAATGTTTAAATAAACTATAGGTAGCACAGCCTATGGCACAGGTTCAAATATTGGGAGGAACTACACAGCATCTGTCTGCTTACATGAAATGAACGTTCAGTTGGGTTCTGGATGGGAGGCAGCCCATAACATGAACATCACCATCACTGTTTGAGCTCCACCAAGAGAAAATGAGCAAGGAGCTGTCATTTGCTTTACAGACTGACCTGACCTCTTTCTCCTACTGCATAAGCCCCTCACAGCAGGGAGATGTTTCAATCACAAATTCTTGCAGGGTCTTTGTAAACTACTTTGGATCTGCAGGGGAAATGGAGGAACCCAGACTTTGAAATTATTTAGTTTGTCTCTTTACCTGGTTGTCAGCTTTAAAACACATCCAGACTTGTTGGTAATGGACTGAATGGTTCTTCTCCTGACCTGAGGACTACAGAGCTCATTGCACGGGCTCTTGGGTATCAGATCAAAGCAGTGAATTCAGACAACCTTCGCTTTGAAGACTGACACACCAGCGGATCTCACAAAGATGTTAGAAGTCGTCTGTGGTCTTCAAGGTACCAATCGCCCACAGCCTGATCCTAATGTTCGCCTCCAAAGAATGACAATGAAAATGTCAGATCAAATCAGGATAGAAACAAATTATGATCGATAAATTACGTTAATTAACCCATGAGAATAATTAGTAATTTACCAATATGTTGTTCTATGGACTCTATACACAGCTGAGTGACACAAGCAAAATTCCAGTACTGTCAATGGAGCTACACCATCGATGAGTGTCTAGTTTCTCCTGTTGTATCCGATTCAACAGGATTATTTTTAGCCTTTTACTAATGTCCAGAAACCCCTGCTGACAATCTACACTGCCACCTTGTGTGACTCTGGCTTGCCTTGAAATCTTCCCTCTCTGTTTCTACTGAATATCCATCCCTTCCAACCGCAAATTCATCTGATAATGAAATGACTTGATTATGCCTCAAAAACTCATGCTATTCACCCTTGCCTCAGGCTCCCAACTGGACAGCCCTACGCAGTCAGGCTCGAATCTCACCCCTCTTCTGCTGGGGAAAATCCCTTGCCAGAGCATGGAGGTTTCAGGCTCCCAGACATGGTTTTTGCCAGAACGGGTATCATCTACGTGTTCTCTTCTCCCTACACCCTCTGGCTTGCTGACCCTGCCTTGTTCAGGAACCTGGGGCCAATGACACCTGGCATGGAAAAGGTTATAAATTTAGGAACCACTATCCCTCATACCCCTGAGGTCCCATCTCTCACTTGCTGGCTGATGTGCCTGTGCACGAACAGCCTCGACTGCAGAGCAGGGAGTTTGTCCATGCACAGTGTGTATACAACTTACACAGAGAACCCCCTGCGTGGGAACAGATATCTCTGGGGTGTCTCTGGGGTCTTATATATATTACACGTATTCTGCAGGATTTTCTCTCAGTGAGCACACTTGTAATGTCTTTCTTCTGCTTAATTAACTAACATTTTAGGAACTTAGTATCCTTGAGATTTCTTTGGTTCTGTCAGAATGAGCTGCAATTGTGTAAAAAAAGGTCAGAAATTTTGGAGGAGGAAGATGGACATCTACAGCCACACGCTGCTCCTAAGTCCACATAAAATTGGCAGAGAAAACTACTCTCACTCTTTCCCCCGTGATACATTTTATGCACAGAAGCATACATGGGCTAAGCGTGTGCATGTATGTGTGCACATACATGTGCATGTGTGCAATATCCAGAGGTGGGTGTGCATTCGGCAGTTCTAGAAATACACAGTTCAAATTTGTCATATGTTTTGTTTTCCCTTCTGGAGGAATAATGATTTTTATGGAGATGTAAGAGGAGAAACAATCTTACACAGGTTTATTAACTTTTTGGGCAATCTACTAGCGTTTTTCCTTCTGTGGCTTCCAAGCCTTTATGACACCTCATTAATGAGCTCTGTTTTGCACTCCAGGCACTCCCTGGACTTTGGTTCACCTCTCACTCCCAGGTCCTGCACTTTCTGTGTTTCTTTCGTCACTAGTCACTCTAGGGGAGGAAAGAAGAGACAAAAACCAGGCTAAAGAATCCTCAGGTCCCAAAACATGAGCCTGCATATTTTTTCCTTTGCTCTTTTTATTTTACTGGTATAAAAAAAATCTCACTGTTGGCTCAACAAAGGAGACCAAGAAAATGGGTGAATGGCCAAAGGTGGATGGCCAGCAGGTCATGTTTGAATGTCATTTGGAAAATTCATTGCCGGAGTAGGAAACATGACGTATTCCTGCGTTCTTCAGCCATTGCTAAAGTTTACAGTCTTATGTCTTATTACCTTCATAGTTATTCCCATCACTAGGGCATAGCTTATCTATATGCAAAACCACTCATGTTCTGGGAGAAGATAAATATCATATATTCACCCCTTTCAACAGATAAGGGGTATGGTACATGTCTTCAAAGACACACTTTGAGGAGGAAAGCTGTAATCCGTCCTTCTTCTTATGTCACCTTAACTGCAATGTGAAATATCATTCTAGTTCCTGCTGTTCCCTCTTTTGTCCAGGCCACTCTTGGGTCCCCAAGGAAGCCATTCTTCATTGACATAGCCTGGATCATGCTCATGGAAGGAGGCAGAATCTTCAGCTTCTTTCATTTGTTTTTCCTTTAAATCTACCCTTAGGTATACAAACATGTTCCTCTACATCCGAGCTCATCTTTGTGGGGTGCCGTAAGCAGTGAAGATGGTGGCAATACAAAAGATTAGCAGTCTTGGGAACAGCTCATCTCAGGCTAAATGATCTAGGATGGTCTAGACTAGATCAGGTGAGTCATACCTTAAAAGTACCCACTGTTCTTTTTCACCTACAAAGAAAGTGTTAAGCTGGTCATCTGAGACATTATTGATGGCTGAAAGGAGGTAAAGGGAGCCTCGCCCTGTGTGACAAACATAAGCCCTATCCAGGAAAGTTTCTTCCCTTCCTTGAAGGAGAGAACCCATGTTTGCACCAGTGTTTTGGTTTAATAACATTTTGATGCCAGTTTTGTCATCAAAAAGTACATGGTGAAGAAGAAAACTCAAGATGCATCATGTGTCCTGAGTTGCAGATAGTGAGATTGGCAGGGAAATTTGTTCCCCAAGCCCCAGGGAGCCCATTTGTGTGCCCCAGCTTGTTGCTGACCCCCTCTTGCACACCCTATCATCTCCAGCAGCTGTGGCCAGACAGGTTTGAAAGGGCTCCTGACAGGCAAAGCAGGCATCTAGACTTTCTGTTTCCCCTTGGCAACCTGTTGTCCCCAGTGACTAACTGCTTTATCCACACTAAACCAGGCTTTAAATGCCGTGCTGAAGCAACAAAGCAATCTACAGGAATCACAAAGGATGTCTCAGTGTTTCAGAAGTCTCCTTACCTTGCGCTTCTGGTCTTGGGAACAGAGTAAGCTTTCCCTTACTTATATGTTTGATTTTGAATTTATATATCCTGATTCCTAGTTATGGAGCTGAGAACGAGCCCCAGACTGTAATTCTGGCATGTTTATAGAACAGTGAATTGAAACTAGTACGGAACAGAGTGTGACTGTTCTCAAGCTAACTGAAACCTGGCTCACAACAGTTTAGTTTAATGCAATAAGGTCTCAACTAGGGGAACAGAAGCCTAATAAGAATCTAATTAAGGTGATCCTCACAGTGAATTGAATGTGATTATAGGTAGAGCTGTGCTTTTTGGGATCTAGCGGGAGCATGTGGCTACAGTACACCTCCCAGCTGCTCCCTATTCTTCTCTCCGTTGGAAGGTACAGTCATGCAACTGTCTTATGTTAAAGGATCCTACTCCATTGCCTATCATACACCCCCTCCAGTTTAAAGTAAAACTGAATGTGAGGCTTGGTTGAGTTTGCGTTGACATGGTTCAGAGGAGTTCACATACCTGGTTTAGTTGCTGAAGCTGTAATAAATAGATGTTATCTGAGATGGGTAAAGCAGTTTTAAAAGTGCTCAAGAATGAGATTCTTTTAGATATCTCCACTTTATCCAGTTATCCCAAGCCTCCCCATAGTCAGGGAAGTCTACTCAATCCAGGCAAAGGCACACTACATCTCCTAAAGCAAGTGCCTAACACTTCTCTCCTTGAAAGCGTCCTTCACCACTGGCTAAGAAAAGCTTGAGGGCAAACCACACATTGCGAGTTTCATTTCATCCATGTCCACCCTGTCGATATCCACATTTGAGCTACAGAACTCAGGTTTCTTCACAGACAGTAGAGGAAAGGGCGTTTTCACATCACCATTGGTCTGACCTTTTGTAAATGTCCAGTTTAGGGCAAGAGAAACGGAGATCAAAACTCCAGGTACTATAATGGGAGCCTAGTATGACTAAATCAGATACAAACCTCTGCATTAGTAAGAGTTCCCCCTGTTAGCTGAACGGGACATTTTCCACCAGTTTCAGAGGAGGTGCATGGAGATTGACAAAGATGTTGGTGACGGAAGCCACTCTTGATCCAAAAGCCTTTGAAATGAACCGTCTCAACAGGTCCTCAGCTGGCTAAGGTAACTCAGCTAAGCTGTCCTGGATATAGCTACCAACCTCAGCGGGGATCATGCTAACAGTAATCCTAAACACAGGAGCAAGATCTCAAACATCGTGTGCTGGAGAAGTGAGCAACATCAACAAAAAGTTACTACATAGAAGAAAGAGTTACTCCATGGTGATATAGATGTAATTCTTCACTGTTATACCCTTCTTCAATGTGTAACTGTGAAACATCCTCCACAGGGTAATACTCCTTAGAGCCATGGAGATTATTCAGGTCCCCACTGCGCAAACTGCATGATACAGAGCAAAAAAGCAGACAGTGTTCCTAAGAGCTTTGTCATTTAAGTGAACACCAGCCATAAGACAAGGGTTTATTTTGGCCCATGAATGTAGTAACCGACACTCAGTTCAAAGGAAAACAAAAAGGAGGAGAGTAGAGATGGAAGAATGGATGAAAGAAATGGAGAGCCTGGATCAGGGGGAAAAAACCCCACAGAATTGCCAAGGTCTGGTGCAGCAGTAAAATGAAATCCATGTGTCTGAAAACAAATTCTGCAGCCCAACTGCCACACAGAAGAACTCACAGTCACTGGCTGATGAAAGAAATTTGAAAAAAAGGTGAAGAAACCAAAACTGCCTTTCTGGAGGAGGCTGGGGTCTATGCATAGGGTGCAGAACACTATCACTAGAGAACCTGTCTTGACTCTGCCCCACCTTTCATAAGGAAACTTCACACACACTTAGGCAAACCAGAAGGGAAACCCTGCCATACCAAAGGCTCCTTCTTGCCAGGCCCAACTTTCATGTGTCTTCTGGATGAGACAGGAAAGGATGCTCATTGCTTTCCCCTGGATTCCTGCAGTCCTGCAGGATTTTGGACATACTGAACAACTTCACCCCTCAAGGGTTAGTCAGCCTTTCTATTGCA
This sequence comes from Psophia crepitans, assembly GCA_013399095.1. Lineage (NCBI taxonomy): Eukaryota > Metazoa > Chordata > Aves > Gruiformes > Psophiidae > Psophia > Psophia crepitans. The sequence goes on along the minus strand of VWZZ01005847.1, from coordinate 49,608 downwards.
AGTATGAAATAGCCCCTCGCCTCAGCTATGATAGAAGTGGAGCTGGTGTTGGAGACGGTGGAGATTGGCCCCTTGGAACAAGGACAATGAAGCAAGACACCTACCTGTTGTCCACGCTCTATTACGCAGGAAAACAGGTAAAGACTATCTAAACACTCATAGCAACTCTGCAATGAATCACCCTAACTGAAATCAGCTTTGGTTCTTGTTGGTCAGCTGATACATAAGAAGTCCTTAAGTTGTGGTAGTTGGTCACTGAAAGCTCTCTGTCCTACACCTGTGGGAGATGTACATTATATTTTCTCTCTCCCATGGCCCACTAGATCCTTATGTGAACAAAATTTCAGTCTCAGCAGTCTGTTGGCAGTATTGTGGGTGTCAATCCGGTCCTGTGTGGAGCCAGGAGATGGACTCGACGATCCTTACGGGTCTCTTCGAACTCAGAATATTATATGACTTTATGATTCTAAACAGGTTGGAAAAGAGTAGGAGATGGCGTTCCACATAACGAGCAGCAACAGCTTCTCCTGTGTGCTGTAGTTACTTTTAGTTTTGCCATAAAACTGTTCGGGAGCAGGTAAAGGTACAAACCGAAGTCACGGGATTTAGCTACTGGAAGGAGTAGCTCCATTTCATTGATTTGGTTCTTGCTCCTGTTCCCTGGATCAGCTGCAAACTCCATTTCAGCTGTACAAAACCAGCATCATCAGTCCAATGCAAAACCATGGAGTGATAACCACCCCAGGAATAAAGAGATTTTTGTAACAGTGGTCAGATGTTAGAATTAGTTGAGTACCATATTTACTTATGATTTCTGCTATTGCTATTTACAGCCAGAACAACTTTCAGTTGGTTTTCCCCAGCCATTCCCTTCTTCTTTTCTTCCCAGTTGTGCTACTCAGCTGGGATTTGAAGATATTTTCTCAGAAAGCTAAAATTTGTTCTGTACAAATCTGTTTTACAGCACATATCTGTAAATGTAGAGAAGCCCTGCTTATGACTTTTTTGAATGACTGTGGTGTAGCAAAGGAGAACATTACAAACCCTGAAGGTTTCAGTAACTTGAGCAGCGTGTACCATTAAACTGGAACCTCATTCCAGGCAGTGTGCTAATTAAGCTATACAAGAAATCTCTTGCACAAAGAAAACAGAGTCGATTGTTTTACATGGCCAGTCACAAAACACTAGCACAGAAGTCAGCAGAAACAGACTTTGAACAAAACTGGAAGTTGAATAATCCATTGAAAACTGGATTTAGGCAAGCTACGATCGCTTGATTCTCTTCCGCACAGCAATAGGCTGTATGTCTAACATCGGGATTTCACTTGGCTCAGACCTGAGTTAATCAGAGATTCCCCATCAATGATTTGTTCTAGCCAAAGGAAACAGAAATTGGGGAAGAAGAGTCACGTCCAAGTTTGTATTAGGTGCCAGTCGTACAATCAAGGAGTGAACCTACCAAGTGTTCCTTACGCATGGTTCACTGGGACTCCTCCACTCCTCTTCCGGCATCCTGATTTTTTGTCTTTGCATCAAACAGTTCTTAGAGCCTTTATAGTGTTTTAATGCCAGTATCAGGAAGAGAAGACCAAGAGATGTAGAGCCACTGCATTGATTCTCCAAATGGAAACAATTTCTTCTATAAACTCTGAGTTATGATTTGTACTACAGAATAATCAGGACACGCTACATGCAAGGTTTATCCTCTCTTTTGCTACATCACTATTTGCTTGTGTTTTAACAAAGCCTTAACACTCCATGATAGTGAACTGGAAATTGAACTTCATTTGTACTCTTGCTGTCTGCCTGCCACTGGAGGTTAATGTTCCCTGCCTTACATGTTAATACCATACCAGCTATGCTTGATCGCATATTATTGCTTCAAGCAGAAAGTCTGTAGAACAAAGTGATTGTTTTAATCATCAGAAAGGTGGTTTGCATGTAGGGAAGGAACAGAAAGAAGCCTCATCATTTATTCAGCAGTGACTTTCCACCTTAATGTCATTCTGGCTTTCTGTACGTTTTTGAGGTATGATGCTCCAGCATCAGGGACAGCTGACTTCTGTAAATGCTAAACCTGAGGGACAGGGCTAGAGGTTCACTGCCACAGGTCGGCATCTGGAGGGACCACTTCCATGTCCCTAAAGAATCCCTAACAAAGTTTCACAGACAAGAAAAGACCTGCCACAACAAATCTGTTGTCCTAGGTAGTTCCCAAGATGCCCTAGGTGATCAGACTGGGAGAGATGTTTCTGTTTTGTTCTCACTTGACCATTGATCTCAGTGCCCTTAAAGGGCTCCTTTTAGCCACAAATTATCTGGTCTAGCTAAAATGAGCTCAAAAGAAGATCATGCTGTAGTCCTTGAAGAGCACATGGCAGACATCTAAGACAAGACACTAAACCAAGGAGACAACACTGCTCAGCACATCAGCAGCTGTTGATGCCCCAGTGACCAAACCATTGCTAGAACCCGAGGGAACAGAATGGAGCTGCCACAGGGGAGGTTTAGATTGGAGATCAGGAAGAAATTCTTCACCCAGAGGGTGGTGGGGCCCTGGAACAGGCTCGCCAGGGTAGTGGTCACCGCCCTGAGCTGGGCTGAGTTCAAGCAGCATCTGGCCAATGCTCTCAGTCATCTGCTCTGGTTGGACTGGTCCTGTGTGGAGCCAGGGGTAGGACTGATGGGCCTTGGGGAGCCCTGCCAGCTCAGGATATTCTGTGATTCTATGATTCTGTCATTCGATGATTCAGACCCTTTCCTTCCTTGCTCTGTTCTACTCTTACACTTTGGACAAGAAGGAATTAATGGAGATTTCTCAAACATTAATGAGGTCAAGGATGAGGTCTAAGGCAAATGTGTATACTGTATTCTTACCCAGATATCCAGTTCTACACCTATTAAGGTCTTTTATTAACTAGTTGGCTTGAATCAAGTGAATGCAGAAGTCCTAATGAAGATGAAGGTAAAGACAAAGGTGTTTTCAACATGGAGATAGGCATTTCAGAGAAGACCTTTTGTAATCCTTCACTAAATATTTAAATGTTTATAATGCAGTACAAGATGGACAGTGCTCTGGGATTACTACCATTGCTGTCCTCTAGGGGCAAGGACAACAAAACCTCCTCACACTAGTCTCAGGCACACAGGACATGTCCACTTTGAACATCCCTTTGCACAACCAAATTTTTCCTAGAATGGCAGAGACCATTTTGTTTGGACAGAAAGCAGACAGAAGGTAGAGTTGAAGAAAACACGCTTTTCCCACATGAATTCACAAACAGCCAAAGGGAGATGATAGAAAATACTCTGCAGTTGCACAACAGCCATGTCCAGCCCCTCTTCTAACAAATGTTGGGTCGTCTCCACCGAAAAACCTTGCAGCATCAGAGATTCAATAATGTTCACACTCACAAAGCCTATAAAAAGTGGACAGAGCTCATCCTATGTCACCATGCTGTATGTGGATTCCTTGATAACCAGCTGACAATATGATAATATTAAAATAATTAATATTATAGTATTAATTATTAACAATCAATATTATATTATTATAATTACTATAATCTGCTTCTGCTTTCATCTGAAATTCCATCCCAAACTGAAAAAACTTTCCCCCCACCCCAGGGAAAGTTTCAAACAAGTATTAAAGGGTCACTAAAACATTTGGTTTACATAAGTCACTATCAGCCAGAAAAAAAATGACAACATATTTTTTTAAATCTCAACTCTCCTTACAGTGGGGAATCAGGTATGATACAGAGCTTCTAGGGACATTGAGCAAGGTTTTGCCACACGGACCTGCACTTTCCTGCTGAATTGAATGGAAAGATTCATGCTGCATTCAGCAAAAGCCTTATTATGCCATTAGGGCATGTTTATACCTGTGGCATGCGCAGAGAGTGCCATGCAGAGATCACCAGGCCAGCAGACACCCACGCATCGCAACCTGGGACCACGCAAGCTAGCAAACCTGAACCTGGAAGTCTGGGGCCACGTTACACCATGCTGTACTGGTTGGTTGTATTGCTCCTGGAGCTATGCAATGGACTGCAGAGTCAGCACAGGCATCTCTGGATCAGTTCCAGAGCCCAGACGCTTCCAGATGGCTCATTCAATCATACATTCATGGTACAGAGATGTCCTGAGTTCAAGTGTGCCAGAGGAATGACAAGGTGTGAGGATCCCAACAACAATTCCATTAGAAATCTAAGGTCTCTTTTATGTTCAAAGAGTAAGAAGCTCTTTAACTAAAATAACTCTGATACAAAGACCAGTAAATAGAATCAAAATAAATATTTTTTAAAAAAATTGTCAAAGAATACTATGAAACTCACCCACTGTTTCTGGTGATCTAGAAAGGACATTGGAGTAAGTATTGAGGTGATTCCCTGCACAAACACCAGAATCTATGATTATTCCTCCATTCCAGGCTTAAATCTGAACCCCCAAGTGTCCACTGAGGACAAAGCCATAAGCTCATGCGATGAGGAAAGCAAGACTAATTCTTCATGGTTTATTTAAAAACCACAGCAGCAACACGAGACAAATTTCAAGAGATGGCAATGACTCTACAGAGTAAACTTAGCATAACAAATAGATTGTCAGGTACCACAACCCACCCATTGATAGCAGAGGAAGAAGGACCTCAGACAGATTCTTCAAAGTGATTACTTACTCTTTCTTTCTGACGTTCAGATTGGCGACACTTGAAAGGCTTTAAATTTTCTAAGGACAAATTTTTAGAACTTTCTAAAAATCAGGTCTCATTAGACACCGTTAAATAATGATTTCGATATAAGCCTTAAGGGTTATTAATTCAGGTTGAGGAGGAAAATAAAATCTGTGCTAACCAGGCTGCAATCATATCGGATCCAAAATAACGTCACACCACTTAACGGTGCCACACCAATTAGTGCTAAGCACTACGCCATTCCTGCTATCCGCCCAGGACCAGGACTTGCGGCCGGGCGTTGGGATCTGGGCACATCGGTTTATTGGAACAGATCCTCCAGCTCACTATGTCGGCTGTGATTAGCAGCCCAGGGTCTGACCTTCTCAATCCAGTGAGTTTTATGTTTCTGGCCTTTGTCTGCACGATACAGATAAGCCATCCACGCCGTTATTTATTTGTGACTGAAAACAAGGCACGGGAGAACGTGCCAGGGAGAATGCTGTGTTCCCACAGCCTTCTTGCGTAAATATTTCTCTTTTGTCAGCAATGAAAGGCCTGGGATGCTGATGCAGGAGATAAGGGTGCAGCTGTGCCAGCTCTGCAGAGTTGAAGCAGATGGACCGTGTGTGTGTGTGCTCGGCTCCGCTGAGGGAGACAGGGAGATATGGGGAATCAGTGTGTTCTACAAACGCACTTTGGAGCAGGAGTTATTTTCCACTGGCTTTTGACAAAAAGCCTGACCTCTCTTGCACTTCCCGGACCCAGTAAATAATGCAACATCCTCTTCTTAAAAAGGCCTGACTTGCTTCAGCTCACTCCTTAGATGCCTTTCTCAGTCCCACAGCGATACCTCTGGAGCCACAGTGGTTTAAAAGAGAAGAAAATGGGCCTCATCCAAGGGATGCTGATGATGGTAGAGGGCAGAAGGCCCCTGCGATGCCTTGGTTTCATTACCAAGCCTGGAAGAGGTCTAATTCAGAGCTCTGACTGTCTCACACCAGCTATTGCAGAGCTTCTGGAAGTAGGGGATGCTGGCCCATGTGAGAGCCTGGGTAATGCAGTGGGAATTGGGTCCAGTCATACACATCCACAAAGACCTGTAGCCAGACAGGAATATCTTTGCAGGCACAAACACGTACATGCAAGCACGCCAAGAAAATATGTATTTACATGCAAATAATGCCTGTGTATTTAAATAGGCAGGTGCATAAGAACATAAGAGCAGTATTCCATCAGTACTTTGCAGAAGAATAAAACCAAAACATCAGTGAAAAAAATGCCTTTCTTCAAACAAACATCAGAGGCTACAGATAATGAAGAAAGCAGGGTGCAGTACAGTATTTGGCTTTGGCATAACTGAATTGCTGCGTATCTAAGTAGTGTAAATCCAATTAGCTTATACGGGCAAAACAGTCATCAAAATCAAAACTAGTGTTCTGTTCTGGTTTTGGGGTTTTTTTCTTTTTGCTTTTAAAAATAGTGAAAATAAGTTTATTTCAAGGCAGCTTATGTCCCTTCTGATACTAGTAACTGAAATATCCATTAAAATCCACTCAGAGCATGAGAGATGTAAGGTGGAGCTGATCAGAAGTAAGAGCTGTTTTGATTGTCAGCTTTGGGAAAACATTAGAAAAATCGAATCATCGAATCATAGAGCGGGTTGGAAGGAACCTCAAAGATCGTCTAATCCACCTCTGCCATGGGCAGGGACACCCCCCATCAGCCCAGGGTGCCCAAAGCCCCATCCAACCTGGCCTTGGACACTGCCAGGGATCCAGGGGCAGTCACAGCTTCTCAGGGCACCCTGTGCCAGGGCCTCAGCACCCTCCCAGGGAAGGATTGTTGCCTCAGATGTAATCTAAATATCCCCTCTTTTAGTTTAAACCCATCCCCCTTGTCCTGTCACTACAGGCCCGTGTAAACAGCCCCTCTCCAGAAACTGATCAGAAATAAGGGTAAATTTTGTTTATTTTAAAATAACTGTATAATTGAACGAAGGCTGGAAATTTCCTTGTAGAAGAAAATACATAAAAAGCATAATTGCATCATTAAAAATTTCAATCATATTATACTACTCCACCTTTTTAAAAGTGACTCTGCTTTTATACCCACGAGAAGAAAATCATCACAAATCTGTGCGTGTATCTGTGGACAAATAAGGGTGTATACATATATAGGTAGTTAAATAGACACAATGTGTGTGTGAGAGCACCAGAATATGCTCTTGTATGCCAGGAATATATACCTTTGTGCATGTGGCTATGTCATCCGTGTGTGTGCCTGTGTATGCAGTTTTAGTTGGATGAACTCCAGACTTGATAAAAAGCAATATAAACCATATATAGTGTAAAGAGTAGGCGTACTCTAAGGGCCAAGGAAATTGGCACAGTATCGCTTGAGCAAATATGGTATAGTTACTTTAAGCACATATTTGCATACTGAAGTAAATATGCATGTGCACCAATCAGTATTCTTCTGCAAAGTCCTGATGGAATATTGCTACATCTTGTGAAAGATAAGCAATATTTTCCTGATCCCACTTTTCGTTTCTCAATATCCTCTAGCAGGTGTTGGGTTCATGAGAAACAGACTTGTTTTGATGTATTGACACAGCTGTTGAAAAAAAAATATCAGTTTTTAAAGTAAAACATGACTCAGAGGAGGAAGATGCTGAGACTTTGAAGCTGGATTCTTATCTTGCTGACATCTGTATAAATCCAGAATGCTTCTTCAGAGATGCAACAGGTCAACAGGAAGGCGCTTGTGACTTTTCCTCTCTGCTAGTGTCTTTCTGGGTGACTCCTTATGCAAGACACATCATGTTTCTCATCCCCTTCCCAAACTCTCTCTCTTTTGAGGGTGTTATCCCAATCTCCATGCTGGTCCTGCAGATACCATCTCATACCTGACAGTCTGTGAAGATGTCCTTCGTACTCAGGAAAGTCTTTAAAGTTTTTTGTGTGAGCCACCTGAATGGAGACAGTTTATGTAAAAGCAGCAGTAACCCATGCATGCAGTTTCTCCTGCTGTTCTTCTCTTTCATAACGTCCAATACAACAAGATCATGCAAAGACCAGGAAGCCCCATGGCCTTCAGATACATATATCCCTCCTCTATAGAGCAGGAGGAACCATGAATTTGTCCCTGCGTTCTCAAAATCCTGTGCGACTCCAGCTGATATTCTCATTCTCCACAAAGTAATTGTGTAGGACCTTAAGGCTTCACTCACTATTACAGGGTGCTCGCCAGGAAACTCAAGTGGCTGAAAATGGAGAGCAGATGACAGGCTCTCCATGAGCCAGCAGTGCGCCCTCATAGCCAAGAAGACCAACAGTATCCTGGGGTGCATCAAGAAGAGCGTGACCAGCAGGTCGAAGGAGGTTCTCCTCCCTCTCAACTCTGCTCTGGTCAAGCCACAGCTAGAGTATTGTGTCCAGTTCTGGGCTCCCCAGTTGAAGAAAGACAGGGAACTACTGGAGAGAGTCCAGCGGAGGGCTACCAGGATGATTAGAGGACTTGAACATCTTCCATATGAGGAAAGGCCGAGAGAGCTGGGGCTGTTCAGCCTGGAGAAGAGAAGACTAAGAAGGAATCTCATCAACACTTATAAATACCTGAACAGTGGGTGTCCAGAGGAAGGGGCCAGACTCTTCTCAGTGGTACCCAGGGACAGGACAAGGGGCAACAGGCACAAACTGGATCACAGGAAGTTCCATCTCCATATGAGAAAAAGCTTCTTTTACTGTGAGGGGGACGGAGCCCTGGGACACGCTGCCCAGAGGGGGTGTGGGGTCTCCTTCTCTGGAGAGATTCAAGACCCATCTGGATGCAGTCCTGTGCAACATGCTCTAGGTGATCCTGCCGTAGCAGTGAGGTTGGACTAGATGATCTCCAGAGGTCCCTTCCAACTCCTACGCATCTGTGAATCTGTGAAACCCCTGCAAAATAATGCCAAAGTGAGTTGACATTGGAAATGTAGACCAGCTATTAGCTTGCAGCCATCTGCTGAGCATCCCGTCTCCAGTCATTGGAAAAAGGGTTGAATCAGTTTATGCCTTCCTTGTGTTTTATCCATTCCTAGCCATTTTGCATCTCCTTCGCTCAGCTAAGTCCTTCTTAGGGCATTTCAATAAAGTCATCAGTGCACCACAGGGGCTCACAACACACTCTGGATGTAGACTGGAAGCAATGTCTTCCCTTACCCTAATACTTTTCTCCCATCTTCTATAGAGAATCAAACTTCCTGCCTCGTTCACCTTTTGAGTAGTCAAGACTGGTCTACTAATTTTTAAAAGAATAACCACAGTAGCTGGTTATCACACTAGTGTATCTAGGAGAAGATAAACAAGTTATCCTTAAAATAATTAAGAATGGCATGGGCAGGCCCTCAGACATTTCCACTGCTTATGAAAAGAAAATCCTTTTATCAATATTCTTTTTAGGTGGTCTTCCTGCCTTTAGCATAAAATTTAGATTTATTTTTTTTCCTCAGGCATTCAATTTATGAAAAAATGTAGTACTCAGACCAAGAGCCAACATGTCTTTATGAATAAAGGCTGACACAATCATTTCTGGCAATGGAAAATTATCTTGGTTTCCTCAGTGGACAAGTCTCAAAGCTAAACTACATTTCCCAGGACTCAGCTGTCTTCATTTACACATTTGGGTGTCATGGATTATGGGAAATGATGTCTGTCCCATGGGCCCAGCCCATGGAGTAGAGTGGGAACATCTGAGCTTCAGTGTCCCTCAGGCTCTGCAGCCACATTTGGTTCTTGGTCAGAGTATTTTGGTGTTTGAGTTTTTGACAAACAAAACAAAATGTCATTCCCCGCCCATTTTCCTGAGGAAAAACTCATTTGTTGATGTTCTTAATAACTGTCTACAGATTTTTTTTTCTCTCTTTTCTTTTTCCTTACTCTTATCCAATTGAATAGGAAAATTCCTCAGCGCAGGCAGTGCCTCAGGACCAGAAGCCCTGAAATGATTAAAGGACAATCCTTTCTTCCTCACCACTTAAATTCGATCGGTTTCTCATGCAACACACCAAGACTTTTTCTCTGGATCAGCTAAAGCTGAAATATCCCTTTCGTGTGCCACACAGAGTTTATGGTCTCATGAAGAATCATGCAACCTGGTGACAAAATTAGAAGTCACAGAGGGAAAAAAATAACAGAGGAAAAGCATCCTCCAGCTCTGGCTGAGCTGGGAGAGTTAATCCACTGAAATTCTGCTGTTTATTCAGGAACGGAACACAAGGCTTTTTTATTTTTCCCCGAGGAAACCAGAAAACAGTTTTAAAAATACCAAACCTTCAGCATTTTCACTTAATTACAGAGCAGGAGCTGGTGAGGGCACAGCATGGCTTCTTTTTTGTGCTGCTGGCTGCATTTTTTGGTGGCTGTTGTTTCATTTTAATGTTGTAGGCTTGGATTTTGTTTTCTTTTTTCTGGTTTGCCTTCTATTTTGGACATGTTCTGCAACAACTCTATCCTTCAGTTTGAGGAATTGTTGGGGCTTTTGTTCTTTTGTGGGCATTTCATTGTCTGAATGCTTTAGAGACTCAAATAAGGCAGCCTAGGCAGCGGCTGGAGTGTGTACAGGTACTGAGAAAACAGGTTAAACACCTAGACCTGGGAGTTGGATCAGTAGAAACACTTAAAATAGGTGGTTCTCCAGCCTCTGGGGAGATACTGCAATTCTTTATCTAATACTCTTTTTGTATATGGAATCATAGAATGGATAGGGTTGGAAGGGACCACAAGGATCATCTAGTTCCAACCCCCTGCCATGGGCAGGGACACCCTACAACTAGACCAGATTGCCCGAAGCCCCATCTAACCTGGCCTTGGACACTGCCAGGGATGGGGCCTCCACAACTTCTCTGGGCAGCCTGTTCCAGTACCTCACCATCCTCACAGTAAAGCATTTATTCCTAATGTCCAATCTAAATCACCCCTTTTTTAGTTTATACCCATTACCCCTTGTCCCGTCACTGCACTCCCTAAGAAACAGCCCCTCACCAACTTTCCTATAGTTTCCTTTTAGGTATTGGTAGACCGTGTAATTCTAAATAAATCCTTGTGCACATAAACCTGTCTTGATGTCTTTCCTGCAAGACATGGCTGTATTTTGCTACCCTTTGGCTGTGCAAAGCTGATACAGAAGGACTTGCCCAGACACCAGGGAACCAAGTACCAGAAAAGAAACTGCAGCATCTTTTCACCATGGTTGCAGAGAGACTGTGCGTGGCTTGGTGGTGTGAAAATCACTGGTGGTGATGTAGTCGCACACATCATTCTCAAGTTGCGTAGTATCATCAGCAGAGCTCCCCGTTCTAGTGGAGCAGGGGTAGTTGCTCAGTTAGAGTAAAGTGCATTTAACACCCCATTTTCTCCAAATTTGTTGCTCTCTTTTCCCTATCTGTCCAATTCCAAAACAAAGAAAAACACAGAGAAGTCAACCAAAGCCAACTATAAAACACCCTAGATCCTTTCTCTTTGCCCTGCAGATGTATATTTCACCAACTGTCATCGTTCTGGCTTCCTCCCAGCAGGATGACCCTTGAAACCCAAAATGTAAAATACTTTCTTAAAAGAAAAAACACCAAGCAATAAAAATATATTTGTACAGGCTGCTTACATGCCCCTTGGAAGAAAATCCCTTTTTAGAGACTTTACAGTTGTCCAAGAGCTTTAGACTTTTTTTTGCTTTTGCATTTAAAAAAAAAAAAGGGGGGGG
>VWZZ01005847.1:0-15422 GCA_013399095.1 Psophia crepitans | reverse complement strand
CCAGGGGCTGTTTATTAGGGAGTGTGGTGACAGGGCAAGGGAGAATGGGTTTAAACTAAAAGAGGGGAGATTTAGATTGGACGTTAGGAAGAAATTCTTCCCTGTGAGGGTGGTGAGGCCCTGGCACAGGGTGCCCAGAAAAGCTGTGGTGGCCCCATCCCTGGAAGTGTTCAAGGTCAGGTTGGACGGGACTTTGGGCAATCTGGTCTTGTTGTAGGGTGTCCTTTCCCATGGTGGGTGGGGTGGAACTAGATGATCCTTGTGTTCCCTTCCAACCCAAACCATTCTATTATTCTGTGATTCCATGAGTTTGCCATGTGCTGGTAAAGGATATTTGATGGTGCTCTATCTCATCACTGGTGGCAGTTTGAGCCATTTGTACCACAGGGCAAGGGAATGTAACCAAGTACCCTGGGAGTGCTTCCACAGTTGAGGACTGAAGCATATTGCCCTGCTCCCTGTGTAAACATTACCCTCTGAGCAGTGAGAGTTTAGGCAGCAAACAGTGAGTGTAAAAGTAATACAAAGAAAGGCAATGTTGCAGTCAAGAGCTCGCTCACTCTAAGTGATTTCTTATTTAGAGTTTCTGCATAAGATGCTTTAATATCTTAGACTGAAGAACCAGTCTAAGATAGTCAATGATCTCAATTCCTACTAAGTCACAACTCCGTCTGCCCCATGGGTGACATACCTCCAAACATGTAGGGCCAACAGAGGGAAACACTAGGCCGAAGAACATATGTGGACTTTTGGCTGTTTTGATTCTGGGCCAAAGTACTGAAGAATTATCAGTTCTTAACCTTTGGCAAGAGACATCTCCTAGTGACGTGAAACTTTTTGTCATGTATTTCCTTCAGCCACACAGTGTGGCTTCTTTCTGAAACATTTTTTAGCTTTCTGAAGCTTTTTTTTTTTGTAGCTTTTTTTTATCTCTAACCCATATTTAAGTCTGGTATCAAAAATGTGAAGGACTGGTTATTGTTCTCCTTCAAATCATCCGAAAATGCTTGATCCTGGTTTAGGTTGAGCACTAATGTGAACCCTGCGCATCATCAACAGTGGGATGTTTTCAGAAGTTACCACCTGTCACGGCTACCCATCGGTGGTTCAAAGTGCACTTACACTGTGCTAGGATGCTCGTAACTACACATGATCGGTTACAAAATCTCAAAGGATGCAAGTAATTTCTCATGATGGGCTAACTCTACCTCTTTTGTTCTTGTGGACATGTCCCTTATATCTCTGCAGCTTCGTGGGTTTGGTTATTCCTTTCTCACTGAAACAGTGGCTCGCACCATCAAACACTCCCTATTCATGTGTTAAAACAAAATCTTCTTTTCTTTCCTACTTTTGAACACATCAGATAAGAAAAAAGCCTCCAAGAGAGTTGAGGATGGGAAAGATGGGTCCAAGGTGGCCAGAGATTTCCAGAGCTACAATATTCCTACAAACATTGGTCATGGTTTTAAAAAAAAAAAAAGCTATTTAACACTACTTTCAGAACATGAAAAATGAAAGTTGTTGCAAATAACCTTGAGGTCACATGAATCTTCCCAGGGAGTGAGGAGACTGGAGCTAAGAAAACATGACTTTATTTGTTCTCCCAGTGGGGGGGTCCATGGTGTGGGTAGAAGCCACATTCAAGGCAGCTAGCGGAGATGGAGGAGTGTTTTCCTTCCTGAGCTCCTGGAACAATTCTTTGGAGGCCTTAAATGACTGGGACAAAGTGAATGCTCTGGTCAGTGGAACTGCTGAGCTGTTTGGGTGTATTTATCCCACAGCCTGACCTTCTGCCAAGCTTTATCTTTCATCATGGTTAAGGCATCACTGTGTAGTGAACCATGACCACAACCATACAACCACAACTACCATCCAGGACTGAACTTAAGGTCTTTGAATCTGCAAACACAGACCCTCCTATCACTTGAGCTAAGGAGCGACTGAGGGCAATTATTTGTAGAGAAGATAGACTTAAGCACTTAAACTCTAAGTGTTTTCTGTGCCAGAGCCTGTAAATCCATAGGAGTGATTTGTTGCACCCATGCATACTGCAATCCAGAACAGGCTGAAATCATGCCAGTTTGGAGTATTCAGAGAATAGTTTATACCTATCTTCATTCTTTGGGATAACATAACTGAAGAACCGATTTGATAAACAGATTCATGCAGAGGTCCAACAGAAGCTAGTGATGTTTAAGCACAGATGTGAAATTTGGAGTTTTTCTTCTGAACAAGACGGGCAAACAACCCTTAACAAAGTTAACAAGGTAATCTCTGAACTGCAGCTGAAGGTGCAGAGCTGCAGGGACTTTTTCTACCAAAACTCTGAGAATGAGTAAGTATGATTGAGTTGGTAAACCCCCAGGACCAACATATCTTCCTGTTTTTGACACCATCATGAGCACAAACGAGAACTGACATATGCTGACTTTTTACACAGCTTCCCTCACTCTCATAACCTCTGTTTCCAGTATCCACAGGAAGCAAGAACAAACTCGACAATGTCACTTGGTTTAAGCTAGGCATGTTTACAATTTCAGATACAGCAAGATAGAGCCTGACCTCAGGTTAGCTTTAAATGAGTCTCCCACCATAGTCATATCTTTTTTTTTTCATTCCCGTGCCCAAAAAGGAAGCAAACTCAATGAACTTCTAATACTTGGTCTTTTCCCGATGATACTCAGTGCAAAGACAAATCAACACGATGCATATCATATGAGCCTATTATATGGCCTGAGTGCTACTATATGGACATTGAGCGCTGCAGTACAACGTCTCTCCTGCAGTACTGGTTTCTTCTCCATTCCTTGGAGATATTTTGTGGATGGAGAAAGCTCAGAAATGTTCATATTTAAGAAGGGACTCATTGATAACTTTCGTAGAGTCTAAATGTCCGGATGCACATTGCAGTGCTTAGCATGGCAAGTGCAGTAAACATCACCTGCTTGAAACCGGACTGGGTCTTGTTCTGGCAGGAGAATACGTTGGTTAGTATTCACTCTTAAGGGAGATGGGGCAGTGGAAAAAGGGGTGTGCAAGCCGTCTGTGACTGCAAACAGGCTCAGTGCATCTGCAAAGTGATCCCGTTGACACAAATCCTGTGTTTTGAAGTGCAAGCGCCAACCTTGGCATCTATCAGAGTGCACCAGGTACGACGTGTTTGTTTCAGGTCTGAAAACTGAAATTAGGAAAATCCAGCCAAGGCAAGTGATTGCATCCAGTATCCTTTCTCTGACAGTGGGTAGTGAGGGAAGCATAGAAGAAACAAGATGAGGCCAGAGCTGCATTTTCCATGACTGTATCCTACCAGATTGTGGAGGTCAGGAGCTTAGGACTGTCGAAGACACTGGAGTTATGTTCCAGAAGTTTCTCTAATCCCTTTTTATCCCATTTATGAAGTTGCTTTCCATAACATTCTTCCATTCAGTTACACTCCTGAAACACTGCAGACTTTCCTCCTGCCTTTTCTGGGGAGGTCTCTCCACTCTGAGCCCATTGGCTGCATTTTGCCTTCAGTCCTTAAAGCCGTCCTGCTGGGATCTTGCCCTTTGGCCCTGGCTCTTCGCCTGCATCTATTTTTGTAAACGGAAAGCCATTTATTTCCATTATTCTAAGACTGCAGTCTGACAAAAATTTGAAGTCCACACTGCTGCCAAAATGAATGGTCCTCTACCCCTGTCTTGTGCCATCAGTATGACAATACAGTGAGCCAGATCAGAAAATTGCTCTGGCTGAAAACTAGCGAACTAACTCCGTCCACCTCACTACACAGCATCACATGGACTGGTGATGGTGCAAGACAGAAGAGTGGGTGAACTTCATTAAGAAGAGGAGGGAGGGTGGGATCATTCTTTTCTTCAGTAAGAAGCACATCCTTGCATCGTGTGGTGCGTGCTGAGACCATCTCCCTGCCTGCAATAGCTCTTTTTTTGTCATGACTTTTTTAGTAAGTCCAGAAGGACATGGACTCCCAAGCCTTTCCCTTCTGGAAGCCATGAAACCACCAGCTGTTTGCAGCCTGAAGGTCAGCATTCTCTAAACAAGATCGTTTTAGTAAGCAACTGGAAAACAGCCTTGTATCAAAAACTACTGTGGGAAGCTATCACGGCATGTGCAGCCCTTGCAGCCTGGCTTGCTGCTCTATCCTCCGGCAGCACCGCATCATTCATTTTTTTCTTTCAGTGCTAAAGAATGTGGCTGGTCCACGCCTTTGCAGCTCGGATAGCCTTTTCCAGTTGCTACACATGCCTGTCTCAGCCGTCAGTCACTGCTGAGATCAGGGTGGTATTCCCTGGTAAGACAAAGTTGTGCTTTCTTTCCTTTGTATGGAAGGGCACCTTGCCACCATTTTCATTTTTATTTTAGACAATGACTTCTTTCTGAGCACCTCAGCAGGAATCATCGGAAGGCACTGCCATGCACAAAAGAAGAACGTGGCCAGTCAGTCTTTTCAGGAACCACAGAAGCCCAGATACCACCAGTGAGCAGCCTCTGGGTGGAGAAGTGGCTCTCAGCTCCCGCAGAGCTCTGCGCTCACTGGCTGTGTCTATGGTAGTAAGTTAAACACACACAGACCGTGCTCAGGGGCCAACTGCCAGTAAGAGCTCTGTGTGAATATTCTTAAGTTGTGTTATTCCCCCTGAAAGTGATTTCTGCTTCCAAACTGCCTTTTGGAAACAGTTTCTGGCTGATGCATAACTGGGAGAATAGCATGGGCTGAGAGCTGTTTCCAACATACATTTCCATGTATGTATGCACGCAAGTCACCCTAAATGGAGGGGAGAGAACCTGGTTGTAGGACTCATGTCATGGCAGGCTGGCCAGAAAATGGATCAAGAGCAGCCCTGAGGAGAAGGACTTGGGGGTGCTGGTTGATGAAAAGCTCACCATGAGCCAGCAGCGTGTGCTGGCAGCCCAGAAAGCCCCCCGTGTCCTGGGCTGCATCCCCAGCAGTGGGACCAGCAGGGCCAGGGAGGGGATTCTGCCCCTCTGCCCCGCTCTGCTGAGACCCCCCTGCAGTGCTGCCTCCAGCTCGGGGGGCCCCAGGGCAGGAAGGACACGGAGCTGCTGGAGTGAGGTCAGAGGAGGCCCCGGAGATGCTGCGAGGGCTGGAGCCCCTCTGCTCTGGAGCCAGGCTGAGGGAGCTGGGCTTGTCCAGCCTGGAGCAGAGAAGGCTGCCAGGAGCCCTTGGAGCCCCTCCCAGTGCCTTCAAGACCTGAGATATTTTATATGCCAGTTTGTAGTAACTGAACACCAGAAAGTATCTCAGCATTTCTGAGAGGGAGGAGGGACTTACTTACTGGAATTATTTCCACCATTTCAGCCCATATTCCTGAAGTACCGAAGGTGCTTCTTGTACTCCAGAACTACAAAAACTCACAACCGATATACCAGAGGACAACAGTTTCCTCTCTGTCCATGCTTTATCTTTATCTCACATTTTTTTAAGGGACTGTCATGTGGACCATCTGGTGTAGTTCACTGGCATCTACCTTCATGCACCATTTAAAGAGAGACAGTGTGACATCCTTGCCAGTGATCACAGACAAACTGGTAAGCTATCCTTTCATACAGTCTTAGCCATATAAAAGTTGAAGGCTTACCATACCTTGCTGAATGATCTTTTTCTAAAACATTTGAAAAAGAAACCATTCGTTCCATGTTCTAGCCCACCTGCCTCAGCCCTCACTCTGAAAATAGCACGAACTTCCTTCCAGAGATTCATGCCATACTCCCTGTTCTAGCGGAGGAGCCCAGATCTTTCATTTAGATTAAACAATTAAGGGAGGATTAATCTCTCTTAAGGTCAAAAGTCTAAAAGACTATTTTACCAGTCTTAAGTGAATTTTTCCAGTTCTAAGTGAATTGTCTCCTGAAGATGCCCGTTTCTCTTTTTTCATCATGAAGGAAGCCAAGATGATGAACTTGGAATTAAATAACTAATGCCTGGATATCTGCCTTAGGTAAATAGATCCCTGTGTGTATGCACAGTAGTTGGCATGATAATTCACAGTAGAGTTCTGATTTTTCCCTAGGGCTCCTACAAATTAGTGAAATACCTACAAATACCAGGAACTGTGCACTTTGTAGCCCCTGGCTTGGGGGATTTGGCTGACTTTGAACCAAGTTTTGCCAAGTTTGATGCAGCAGCAATGTGCCAACTCAACATAGTTCTGTTGGACAATTAATGTCAAGGTGTGAGACAGTGCTTGAGAAACCACCATGTCTGATGATAAGAGTAAAACCACAGACAGAAGTGTAATTTGGACCTTAAGCAGCTTAATTGAGATAAAATAAGGCAAGATGAATCTCAGTTGATACATCCTATGAACAAAGCAATCCAGCTGCGAAACTTCATATCTTCTTTCTTACCTTCATACCTTCTTTCTTACTTCGTACCTGCTTTCCCAGGCTAGGTGGGTGATAGAGTCCCTCAGCAAGAGATGGGACAAACCAACCTTGCAGAATATATTCTTTCCTAGCATGTAAGACCTTTGAATTTTACAATCTGCCAGTAACATTTTCTGGGTGAATGAAGACACCTATGTTCATACAGTAAGAAATGGCTCTTAGCTCTGGGCAGCTACAGGGAGCGGGGATTATCTTTTCAAGGGATCTCTTTCAACATGCATTCCTACTAAAGGAAACTTTACGTCCTTTCTCTCTCTGACATGACATTGCCTCTCTATGTCTGCAATGTCACGGCCCAGTCAGGATTGGTTGGTGAAGCACAGCCCAAGGAAAACAGCAGGAGATGTTCTGCAGAGTTGCTCCAAGTACATAGGCAAAAGGAGTCATGTTGTGATTGCAAGCGATTTGGCAACTGTAATTAAGCAGAGAAACATGCTCTGTTCCTCACCTGAAGCAGTTCTCCCTGCTTTTCATGAGATTTCAGAAATTATTTTTTTGAACATAGGTATGTAATTTAAACTAGTAGCTACACTTGAGCTATTCACTTTTCATATACTTTTCACAGTCCATAGGCAAAAATAGGCTTCTCAAAGACACAGAAGAAATATGTAAAATGGATCAGATTCCTACAGATCCTACAAACTCCTACTCCTAATCCTGAAAATTCCAATTTCTCCCCACAGACTACAAAAAAACCTTAGTCATTAGTCATTAGCTCAAGTGGAGTGATACTGTAGATGTCTGAAGTTAGGTTAAATTAAACCCATCTGTAGCTTCAACTGTGTAGCCACCCCTTAGCATCAATGGAGAAAGAATGGTGTCTACCAGGCAACTCACCTGAGCTGTCTCTAAATGCAGAATGAACGCCCTTGAGAAGCACCTTCTCCCTGCCCCGACTTTTATGAAAGTTTCTGCAGCTAGATCTGGATAAACAACTGCTTGGAGAGTTCTAGTTATGAACCTCCTGCCCTATGTACTTTCCCAGTCCTACCAATGCCATGATCAAGAAAGAGGAAAAGATACAAAAATAGCTGCACGAAAAAGCTCTTGGGATGACCGTGGGCAGGGATGGCCTGTTTTGTCAGGGATGATTAACGCTATGAATATATTATCTTTGAGTGCGTCCTAATGAATGCCCTGTTCTTTCCATACCAAGGGGCATGGTTTGAATGTTAGCATAGAGTGTCCCAGCCAAAAAAAATGGTTAGTCACCCCAGAGCAAAACAGCACGCAAACTGCATGCACAACCAGGAGACAAGGACACGAGAGCAAAACAAAGGGTGTGCCAGCATATCGTGCTTAGTCCAGCATAATGAATGCTGAGTGGGAATATAAATACATGAGAGAACTCCCACCAGGAAAGGAGTTATTCATTTATGCTGAAAGTCACTATTGGCACAGGAAAGAGAGGTTAAAGATTGACCCAGCATAAACTCAGGCTGGAAATCAGAAGGCATTTTTGAGTGACTGGAGCAGTTTGGTTCCAGTCTAGGTGATATTGAGTCACAATGTGACCAATGAATAACTCTCTACATCTTAAGCAGGGTCTTGAGAGCCGACATATGGGAGGGAGACACGTTATTTTGTTTGGATAAAACTTCTGGAGATCTATAAATCAAAAATAACATCCATGTTATTTGAATTTGGTTAAACAAATCTTGTGTTTAGTCATCAGGCAAACTAGATTCTGGTCAATCTCTGCCAGCTGCTTCACATCTCATTTCACCAACAGGACAGAGAAACAGCACATATGTGTGTGTCTTTAAGTACATTCTTGCTCCCTGCAAGGGAAGCTACAGAAGAGTCCAGCCTCCAGCTCAGCAGACCCACATGTCAATCCCTGTGGTGTCTCAGGATCCTTTTGGGTCCTTGACCAAGTCCTTTTGTCTTTGATCAACCTTATCTACCTGGGCAGACACAGCCAGAAGACAGACACAGGTCAACATTTTCTGAAGTGTTTGCAGCTTTCAAGCCGTCACTGAAAGAACAAGGCTATCTCCTCAATACTAGGGAAGCTTGACATGTAACTGTTTCTGAGGATCTATTCTGTTTCTGCTTCGGCGATGTTTTTGCTGATAGAATTGAAAGACAATGCACAGAATTCCATATATCTGCCCACGTATACTACCTACCCATCGGCCTACAACAGAGGACTCATGAGAACCAGTTTCTGATGTTAGTGCGGTCTCAGCTTCACCCTATTCCTACCCCTTTTGTTATGAATTTCAAATTTTCCCTGACATGCAAAAATCTTGATAGCAGCCTGCTTACGGTTCCTGGCTGATTTTCCCAGTTCTTCTCTACTTTAGCCCTTGTCTGTATTGTCCAGGACTAGAAATACACCCAAAAGCAGAGACAACCCGATGCTTTAAAGGACATCATCGTGTATCCCTGCAAGAGGACCTGGAATGCATCTAAACAGTGGGCTTGAGGTACAAGAAGATCTGATGTGGCTGTGTGCTACAGACAGCAAAGAGCAGCTTACATGGCTCGTGTCATATCAGAGCAGCTACAAGTCCAAGACTGAATAAGAGTGCAGACATCCATTTTGTCCAAATCAATAACTATGATTCCCATCTCTCTTCAGACAGTGGTGCTGGGATTCATCCACCACATTCAAGGCTCATTGTTACAGTTTTGTATTGTCAGCAGTGGGAAACAAGCACTTCTAGGTGTGATTTATCTGATCTACGTTAGATGTCTACTTTATGAAGATACAAGAAAAGAAAAAAAAAGAAATCTAAGCGGAAAAACCCCCACATTAGAACACGTAAAGGGATGGAGTCACGCTCAAGTAACTGGGCCGAGAGAAGGAGCAAACTAATTACTGGGAATTTTCTGCCTGAAAGATTGTCTTCTCACAATCATATTTCAAAATTATTACATTCTAAAATGTAATGGTGAACAATGAGAATTTGGAGGAAAGGCAAAACTGTTGGTAGCTTTATGCATTATGAAACCAGCACCCACAGGAAATATGAGTTAAATTTCGTACATATTCTGAGAAAGGAACATTTTGTGATCCTGTGGCTGGTTCTCAGTCTTCTAGATGAATTCCTGACTAGGTTTTCACTGCAGAGGATACACATTAAAATAGCATTTATGGTTCAATTAAGAAAAAAAAAATCTTTAATAATTTTTAAACTACTTTTCGCCACCCCGAATTGCTTCCAACAAGATTCAATAAAAAAAAAAAAAAGCTGCTTTACTGCAAGGATAGTTAAACTTTAGCTGTGACAGAGAACTGAACCACAGTTCATCTGTGAAAAGCCAAATGTAAAATAAAACACTGCAGCAATTAATATCTCAGGTTCTTCATTAAGGTGCTTGGAGCTGGCAGTGTTTTTGTAGGTCAGCTGTGCCAAGAGAGGGTCTTCAGAACTACTGGTCTCGTTTTCAGATATGAGTTAATCAGGGTGATTTAGAGGGGTTTGATCCACTTCCATTCTACTAATCTGTGCCACAATTTACTCATTCTTGAACAGTGCATTTGCTTGTGGCTTCTGAATATTCAGCAACAGTGGTTGGGTGTTCAGCTGGTGGGACCGTGGGTGCTGGTCCCATACAGTTGATCCACATGTACAGGAGGTTCAGCACGTCTCAGGTCTGACAGCTTCCCTGCACACGTACTGGATGATGCATACACCCATATTTCTGCAGAGGTTTTCTTAGATGGAGGTGCAGGAATCCTGAGTGCACTTCCCAGCATCGTGTGATGAGGACAGGCGTGTATGACTGCATATTCACCCCCTTCTCTAAGTCAGGTGACAACCACACCTAACTGTTATGAAAAGCTGCAGCAGGAAATGTTGTTTGCACTCACCTTGGGAACCACACCTTATTCATGGTACCTTCCTGTCAGCAAGCTGAAAGTTAAGGATCTGTGGCAAGTTCTGAAGTGAACTTCGTATTCATTTCAGTCCCACTAAATGTTTCCAATTACTGCGAAACAGCATTTTCAGGATCCTCATTTACTGAAAAATTGTAACCTTTGTTCAAACTGAACCAGATCCGGAGTTTTTTCAGAGTATCTTATTTTGCCTGGAAATAGGAACATCAAGTTTTGACCTGCTCTAGTTACAATACCTCCTACTTCGGCATTTCACCTTTGTTCCCTCATCATTTTCAAATGTGACCACGTCAGCTGCCTCATTTTTAACTCCTGCCGTGGAAATATTCAGCTAAGAAGGTTTCCCTTTTGGAACTCTCTTGTTGCAATCTCTACTACGGGACCATTACAAGTGACATTACCTCCTTTCGGTTCCCTTGTTCCTTGTTCCTGTAATAGCTTGAATGCTACCAAGTGTAGAGAATACTTCATTCCCATTTTCTGCAAGCTATACAAGGCAAAACCAATGTGTGACAATGTATGTAACCCTTATTATTACAGCAGATGGATATTCAAGAAGTTTTAACATATTCAGTGACTTTGGTTAGAGTGTAATTTTCTTCCAAGAGATAGCTGATAGCTTGCTGTAACGGCACATGAAAAGGGTGAATATAAGGCCAGAAAAAGGGGTAAATAGTGGGAGATCTGTATATAATGATGTAATTGTAATTGCATTGTTAATAGGAACTAGCAACAACTACATAATTTTGACTGTGTTAGAATCATTGTAACTGAGTGTAAAATAACTGTTTGAACTGTTAAAACTCTGAACAGAAAAACAGTAACAATTTAAAAATCAGCCTATGATTAATGCAATTAGTGTAACAGAGGCGGAGTTGTTTAGAATATTGGAAAAAACAGAAGCCCTCCAGACAGCCTTCAATTCACTAGTGAACATGACAGAGGAAGTTTCACTTCTGGGATGCTAAAATGATGAGAGAAACATTTTCTTCTTTGGCTTTCTGGATTAATTACCTCAGGGTTACGCTACAGCAATTGCAACGGTTTGGGGTTTGTTATGATGGATGTGTTGCTAATTAGAAGGCTAAAATATGATAGATAGCCTATCATGGCAAGATATTTTATTATCACAGTTGGTCAGAGTGCACTCTTTATGAGCCCGCAATGTGCTTGGCATTGTGCAAGGCGTATCTGCCGACGGAGGAACAGCTTATTACGGTTAACAGATCACACTTCAGCGCCAACGGTTGACCTCTGTGTTTCGGGTCAGAGCATCCGAGGTCACTTTCTGTAACGGTCTGAATTTTACATTAAACAAAAGAAAAATCTTTTTTGAAAGGAAGTTTTTCCTGATGTCTGTGAACGGCAAAGCGCTGCCACCCTGATGTATCTTTGAGGAAGGTTTGAAGCAAGTGTAGATCCTGTAGAGACGCTAAGGAGAGAGGACCATGTTCTTAGGAAACGTAGAAAGCAGAGTTAGAGGGAAGCATGGAGCAAGGAGCTGTGAGCAGGGCTACGCTGGCCTTGTGTCCTCAGCCCCAACCACCTCTATCCCACCCTCCAGGTTCTCCAGGAGAGAAAATTCTCCTTCCCCTGAATTGCAGCTATTGCATTCACCCATACGTTAGTTCACATCCAGAACTGTTCATCTCCGTATCAAAGCTAAAGGAAGAAGGAAGCAATTGTCCTTCCCAGCTTCCTCCTCAGTAAATCTGCACATTTGGAGACCCACCAGGCCCTTGCAATGGCTGCTGTCCCCCTCCAAAGGGGACCTGCATCTGAGCCATGGACTGCAACTGGCACACCACCCCGGTGGGCTGACAGGATCCTACAGCCATCGATAAACCTCCTGTCTCAGGGTGCAGGTGGCTGAAGTAGATTTCTTTGCAAATGACAAGAAAATAGAAAAGCACTCTATTTTTAACAGCTTTTAAAGAGACAATTCCTCCACTCCCCTTCGACGGAGATCCACTAAACTTTTGATTTTGTCTGTGCAATCAGAATAGGAGCATGGGAGGAAACTATTTCAGTTCTGCATGACTGATTTTTGTTTAAAGAGAAAAAGAATATCTCTGGGGCATTAGCCTGCACCATACTCATGGTAGGAGTTTGCTGGTCATTAACTGCTTCTTGCCTTTGGGACTAATAACTTTGTTAGCTAATAACAGACCATCCATTCATTCATTTCTGATAAGGCAACTGTGCTCTTTCTTTTTCATCCTTCTCAGCAGGGAGGGGGATGCCTGGAGCCATAAACTTCTGAGCAATTCACAATCACCCGGGGATTTGAAAACTGCTTGTCATAATATTGTAACAGCTTCGCAGCTACGGCAGGCTTGGCAGTAGTCACAACACTTCAGGTGCTGGCCAGACAGAAACACATGCTCCATCACATAGGTCAAGCAACTTGTCGGTGTATATCACCATAACCTGCAGATATGGCTCTTTGTGTTAGGGCTAAGACATGCTCTAACATGACGGCTCTAACATGACAGGATAGTTTGTGGCAGTAGTTGAAAAAAACCTTACCAATATTGGGGGAAAGAGCAAACTTAAGGAAGCCCTACAGGCTACATATGGCAGTGTGAGGATTATTTTGCAGACTTGCCAAGCAATTCCCAGAAGAGGGGCAGCGATGCTCCTCAGTGAATGCAGGACTCATGTCCCTAAACATTTTCTAGAACTCTATCTTTCAATTCATCACAGGTAAATTTTGGCATTTCACCTCAAACACAAGACCTGTGAGATCTGACCAGGGTACATGACCCACCTAACTGATAGCTCTGGCACTCGATGTAGCTGAGAACTCATGGACTCACAAACTATCACAGGCTGACAAGTTACCGTGAGTCTCACACAGTGGTGCTAGTGATGGTAGTAACCACTTAGGCATGTTCCCTCAGGCCCCTCAGGATGCCAGATGATGCAAATCAGCTTCATTTTAGCACAGGCTGTGGCAACTTGCATTGGCACAGGCCAAATGGACACCAACCATACTCCATTCAGCTGATGTATGATAAAGGACCACTCTAAGGTCAACTGACCACGTTTCTAATGGTTCAAGTAGCATCCCACATCACTTCAGAGAAAGTGCAACAACCCTTGCGTTTGTGCAGCTCTGTCATGATCTCCCACAGAAGATCCAGCCCCTTAACTGCCTAGAAGTGTGACTTAAGCACAGAGGCAGGAAGAATGATGTCTTTCCCTGAAACATGGATCATTTCACTCCAGATTACATTTTGCTCCCAGTACAAGACCATATATTTTCAAATGACCTCATCAAGGTTTCTTGTAACCCAGACCAAGACACGCATACCTGTGAACAGTCCTGCCTTTGAACTCAACGAACCGAGGTGAGCAGAAAAGCAGTGTCTTTTTATCAGCTTTCAATCTTTGACCTCCACAGCATTATCCTTAACCCTCGTCGTTACATAGGAGTCGCAGGTGACACAGGAGTGGGGTGAGGAAGGACAAGGGTTACTGCAATAAAAGCACAAGCAAACTTTGATGGGTTCATTTCTACATCTCTGCTGATGGCTTTCTCGGTAATGAACAAAACAAGTCTGAGAGGAGAATCATGTTCAAAGGTCTAAAACACTTTGGTATATACCACCCTTTCTAGTGGCTACCTCTCATCTCTGCTTTCATCTCTTTTCAACAATCATGGCTGAGTTTTCAGAAACTTGGCATTTTCTCAGGTTTCTTGGGACTTGTCCACATGGGGGTGGGGGGTGGGGGGGAGTGGAGTTGGAGCAGACTATTCAACACACATACCTGGAACACAACTCTGGTGATGGAAATTTCATGTCTGGTGCCATCCAAGATCTCTTTAAGTCTCAGCATGAGAAAATATCCCTAATAAGAATGAATTGAAATTAATCCAAAGGAAAAAAGTCCTACTAAGGCATCCATAGAGGGTCTTCTATGTCATTCCTTATCGCCCTCTACAACTACCTGAAAGGGAGTTGTGGGGAGCTGGGGGTCGGCCTCTTCTCGCAGATAACCAGTGACAGGACAAGGGGGAACGGCTGCAAGTTGGGCCAGGGGAGGGTCAGGTTGGAGATGAGGAGAAATTTCTTCTCGGAAAGGNTGGGGGTGGGGGGTGGGGGGGAGTGGAGTTGGAGCAGACTATTCAACACACATACCTGGAACACAACTCTGGTGATGGAAATTTCATGTCTGGTGCCATCCAAGATCTCTTTAAGTCTCAGCATGAGAAAATATCCCTAATAAGAATGAATTGAAATTAATCCAAAGGAAAAAAGTCCTACTAAGGCATCCATAGAGGGTCTTCTTTGTCATTTCCAAAAGACTGACAATCACAATAATTTTAGTTTTATTTTTAGTATCCTTATGCAATAAGCCTGTTGTGACTTTGTAAATATGTATCCTGCACCATCAGTTTGTTGACCTGGAGATATTACAACCACTGTGTGTTGACAGGGCTTTTTGGTTGGTTTTTTTTTTCCCCGAAACATATCACATCCTGTTTCCTAGAAAATGAGGTCAGAAGGGACCCCAGAAATCCCATGGTCATTCCCAAATGAAGGCCAAGTCTGTTAAGCCCTTCCCACTGTATCTATCTGTTCTTAAACACTTCTACCGAGAGAAACCATGCACCCCTCTCTAGGTGATCAGTTTCGGTAGTTCATTATCCTTTTCTTAGAAAGTTTTCCTGATCTTGAATTCAAATCTCCTTTATTTCAGCTGAAGTCCATAGTCTTTCATTCACATTGAGCAACATGGTGATGGGACCATTTCAAACACATCATTTGAATATTTACATCATCTTCTGACACCAGGCAAAATGAGACTCATAAAAACCTTGCTCAGGCCAAAAATGCAATGAAGTATTTTGATAGGAAAGACATGACAGAAATACTATATTTATCACAGAAAGGGAAAAAAATAACAAACAAAATCAAACCAAAACAAATCAAAAAACCCAACCCAAAACAACTCAGTATCAGCCTAGTGACCTTGACAGTTCTAGGGTTAAACTGTAAGAATAATCTGTCAATATATAGCGTGTTACATCATAACACCTAAACAACCTTAAGTCTGCTTTATATGAGCAGTAAGTATTTATTTATGTTTAAGGTGTGTTTCCAGATAAGACAAAACTGGCTTGGAAATCCTATCCTCTCCTCTCCTCTCCTCT